>JASANB010005204.1:0-27486 GCA_030248155.1 Sabatieria punctata | reverse complement strand
TATTGGTTAGGTGGCAACATAAAACGCTGGCAACGTTCCAGCTTAGCTTGATGGCAGTGCGCAAACGGCCACCACACTTCGGCCCCATAAAAGCAAAGCACTATGAATGCAATTAAAGTAAACAGAAGCAAGAGTGAGAACATTCCAACAAGGGTCAGAATTTTTGAAAATTGACTCTGAAAAACGCATTTAAACGGTATTCTGAGGGTAAAATTTCAAGTTGTAGTAGTTGTGTGGAAAGTCAGAAGTCCCATTTTCAAAAGGGTGGTGTGTAATGCTCTAACAGAAAGAGGATTCTACTGCTATCAATTTTTTCCCTGACTGGACACCTTCGGGTCCTGCACGAACTCTGGTTTATGACTATCGATTATCAGTCAAGCAATATTGAAGCAGCCATAAAATCCAGTATAAAACACTTTGGCTTCATCTTTGACAAAACGCCATCCAATGATGGCTTCTATGTAAAACTAAGACTATACGTACATGTACGTAGTTGTAGCTCCTCAATAAAGAAAACTAAGAAAATTATCAATTGTTACTGTATACAGATGCTATTTTAATAAGAACGTAATTTTACATAGAATTGAACGGAAAATTTCGTCTCTAACTCTTCAAAAAATTGAAATTTCGGTGGGGGTAGCCAAATTATTACGTAATTGGGGGAGGGGGGGCAGGAAATTATTACGGGCGATTATCGGGGGGGAGGGGGGTCCGAAAATGGGCAAAAATACCATTACGTAATTTTTGCACGCCCGTAATTTTTGCCCGCCCCCTTACGGGGAGGGGTGTTTTGGCCTCTCAAAGGTGTTCAAAAAATTTTCTTTCCGCAAAACTTAATGGTTAGCCTATTGTTTGTTCGATGCAGTTTTGTGTGCTGAGTTCGGAAGGAAATGCGTTTAGTTTAGCTAAATTCGCTCTGGATCGGGAGAAATCTGCATTCAAAGTTGTGACTGACAATGTTCCTTGAGTGGCATTACTCGCTAGCGTGACCATAAACCGCGGTACAAAGCAGCTCTTCTTATGTAGTTTTTGCCGCTGATTCCGAAAATAACAGTATTTTCGCTCTACATTGCTTAGTTTTAAAAATATGGGCATTTTTATGATTTCGGAAGAAAACTGCGCACTTGCTATAACGTACTCGTTTGAAAGGTGACTCAATCAACTAGGTAATGTCGAATTTTGACTACCCCAAGCCCAAACCCAATTATCCGGTCCATGTATCCTCCAAGGGAAAAAAATTTTGGCAATTTTTAAGGGAAGTTGGCAATTTTGGGGTAATCGGCCTCCACTGAAACGATTCTAGGCACCCCTCCAGATTTTTCCGGCCCATGTAAGGCATAGATACTCAGATAGCAGCGTATCGGCCGCCAGATGAAAGACAGTGAGTTGGCGAGGGGCGGCCACCTTCATTACATCACGCTAAACATCTGCCATGCCCATTTAGTACTTTCAACTTTAGTACGTGCGTACGTTCCGGGTGGCCCTGACACCACCTTCTCTGGCTTACGCAAAATACCAAGAAAATCGTACAGAAACTACCAACATACTGTAGTTGTGCTGTGTACTAGGCAAGACTGTATATTTGGTAGTAGCGACATAGATAAAGGCTTAGTGTGCATAAAGATCAAAGGGGATCACAGAGAGCGGCCAGTCTGGTGAGCGTGTTCCACTGGGCAGAGAGCAGAGGGTCCTCGGGTCGCTGGTCGGTGTTTTCGAAGTAGGCCCAGTCGAGCAGTTGCGGACAGTAATCAAACACTTGCTGCAGCTGACAAGGCGCCAACTTTATTATGCATTCCACCAACACGTCACGGATCATCTCTCGATTCATGGACGGCGCCAGCTCAGTCGAGTTGGGGTCCTGCAAAGTCGGTTTGCACCAAAGACCAACCAACACAAGACAGCCTACAATCAATGTGAGAGGGAGGGAAGGGGTGAGCCAGTGCTGATGGTCGGACGCGCTGGCGCACGTCTTGTTAACCGGATGCACCGACAGCACGAACGGCTCGCCGT
Organism: Sabatieria punctata; assembly: GCA_030248155.1. Taxonomy (NCBI): domain Eukaryota; kingdom Metazoa; phylum Nematoda; class Chromadorea; order Araeolaimida; family Comesomatidae; genus Sabatieria; species Sabatieria punctata. The sequence continues at coordinate 25,476 of JASANB010005204.1, read as the reverse complement.
GGTAGCGTCTTTTCGGGTTGGGCATGGCCACGAAGTGCAACTCACAGTCGGCCATCTGAGGCACCTGAACAGGCCGACTCCTATTAGTTGGGACACAGCACTCTACAGTACCTGCCAACCGAGATTGTGAGAAGAGAGATTGTTGACTCCGGCCCAGCCCGGCACGAACAAGAGAGAGTCGGAGTGGAAAGAGCGCAGCATGCCGTAGGTGCGTCGCACTCGCACCATCGACCCGTAGCCCTCGACCAGGTCCGGCGACCACTCTAGAGGCAGTTGCAGACGCACCTCCAGTGCTTGCCAGCTGGGCGCGTGCACGTTCTGGCGCAGACTGTCACTGCGCGACAGCCGCACGCACTTGACCAGTGCCAAGGTGCCTGGCACCAACTCCGCCATGCTGCCGCCCACCAGCTGCCGCTCCGAGAACGTTATCATGCCTTGCTCCGACGACCGCAGGAAACCGTGACTCGACCGCACGTAGGTGAAGTAAGCGTCGGTCAACACCACCGCCTCTTCCTGCTCTCAAACACCAACGTAGAACAGAACACCTTAACTACGCATACCGTTTGCACTGACATGCACTGAACTGGGCTCCAGTGTATCCACCGATTCCGGTTGAGTCTCGTTGCACCTGAAAGTGTCCGACTGATCGACCGTCTTGCACATCCAGTGTTTGTTGAATAGAGTGGCCGGCTGGGTGCACTCGGCTCTTTGAGGGTGCAGAGCAATGACACACACCTGACAGTGCCCTACCTACATTGAAATTCAACCGCAGCACCGGTCTGTACCTTTTTGCCCAGACCGCAGCCATTGAGAGAGTGTCGTCCGATCGCCATGTAATGTACGGTGCGCGCGTCCATCTGAGTGATGTGGTTGGCACAGTTGTTCCACACCCAACTGGGCACGAAGACAGGGGTCTCTCTGCCACCCTTGTCCTTGATTGCGTCGTCCAACACAACCCCACACGCCACACCAGCACGAAACACCCCCGTGCCCTCTAACACATGCGACGAGCGGTACACTGAAAGTGGCTGGTCTACACCCAACACACTCACTGCTGCTACTTTCAGGAGTGACGTGAACGGCACGCAAGCCATCAGTGGAAGTTGGCACGAGAGAACACTGCGCAGCCACTCCAGGGCTCAACTCCTCTGCCGGCACCTCAGCGCTCAACGCAGACGATTCGTAGTAAATTTTGCCCACCGTCGGCGACCAGAGATAGCCGCAGTACTTGTTGATGAAAACGAAGGTGGCGTCTTTGCACTCGGTTCTGCTTCTGCCGCGCCTCTCTACAGACACACCAACCACTCTCCTGGCACTTTGCACTGCATCCACTGCTTACCATCGAACACAGACTGTGGAGAGAAAAAGTCGTTCCGTCTCATGTACTGCACAGTGGCCGAAGCTTCTGCAATGGCCGGACTTTGTGCCGCTTTGGGAGCTGGACACAACCAGTGGCCGTCATCGCTGTTTTCGCACGAACCACAATACTCCTCGATCACTGGGTGCAACGCAATCACAAATAAGTTTTTGAATTTCTTCTTCTGAAAAGACAACACCTGTTTTTCAGATGGACAAAGTACATAGGATCTACACCAACCACAGATTAGGGCCCGACCGGATACAAATTTCTACCGGATCCGGATCCGGATCCGGATATGCCCATATCCGGCCGGATCCGGATCCGGATATGCCGGATATCATTGATCAACTTATAATTTTTTAGAATTCAATAAAACCACATATATACATTTCTTTGTTCTATAACAGTTGATTCAAAACAACATCTAATAGTTGTAGTTCAAACAACGCAAGTTATACTTGTTAAACAACAATATTTCTACGTTTTCGGGCTTCAGAGAGGAGCGATCGCCTTCCCAAATCGAGCCAGCAGTCTTAAATGTTCGCTCGCTAGCTACCGTGTGACAAGACAGTCTCTGGACCAATCGAGTCTTAGTATTCAGACCCAAAATTGAAACTTTGGTCTAGAGAGCTGTAAGTTGGTACACTAATACATATCGATAGGATTTCCTGATTTGACGCTCCAGTCCCGAGATACAGCCGTCTGAAAATCGGCTCTCTTAACAATGGGACAAAAATTTCGAACTTGAATTTCTTTCCTGCTAAAAATAGTTGGGACCTAGAATTTAGGGATTGTACGTAACTTTTAAGAGTACTTTAAGAATTTTTGGTCGCTTTTTCGATTTTGACGAAAAAAAATTTTTCGCCCCCTTCCCGTCCCCTAGCTCGCCTGGAACCCCCCTATGTGTGTTTTTTATTTCAGATTATTGTAGCGCCATTTGTTAGCTACAGATTGGTACCAAGCACGATAGAGGTTTGGTACTGTAGTTGGCTTTGCTCTTGCCACAACCAATTAGAGCAAAGCACTTGCCAACTGTGCATGAAACCTTAGCTTCATCGGGACCATACACATTAAAATAAACACAAAAAAACGAAACTTTTAACGTGTAACTTTCAGTTGTGTACAATTCCCCCACTATTTACACTGCGGTACTGCAATATTTATGTTCAAATACTTAAAAAATCACGTTTTCTCATATGTGACTGATATCCGGCATATCCGGCAGGTAATATCCGGATCCGGTACCGGATCCGGATATGGCCATATCCGGCCGGATCCGGATCCGGATCCGGATATCCGGTCGGGCCCTAGATGGATGGTTAGGAATGGCCATTAAGAATGGAAACGCACTGGGTTAGGAATGGCCGGAAAGTATGAAACGCACTGGGTTGGGAATGGCCAGAAAGTATGAAACGCACTGGGTTAGGGGAATGGCCAGAAAGTATGAAACGCACTGGGTTAGGGGAATGGCCAGAAAGTATGAAACGCACTGGGTTAGGAATGGCCAGAAAGTATGAAACGCACTGGGTTAGGAATGGCCAGAAAGTATGAAACACTGGGTTAGGAATGGCCAGAAAGAATGGAAACGCACTGGGTTAGGGGAATGGCCAGAAAGTATGAAACGCACTGGGTTAGGAATGGCCAGAAAGTATGAAACGCACTGGGTTAGGAATGGCCAGAAAGAATGGAAACGCACTGGGTTAGGAATGGCCAGAAAGTATGAAACGCACTGGGTTAGGAATGGCCAGAAAGTATGAAACGCAATGGGTTAGGAATGGCCAGAAAGAATGGAAACGCACTGGGTTAGGGGAATGGCCAGAAAGTATGAAACGCACTGGGTTAGGAATGGCCAGAAAGAATGGAAACGCACTGGGTTAGGAATGGCCAGAAAGTATGAAACGCACTGGGTTAGGAATGGCCAGAAAGTATGAAACGCAATGGGTTAGGGATGGCAAGAAAGAATGGAAACGCACTGGGTTAGGAATGGCCAGAAAGTATGAAACGCAATGGGTTAGGGATGGCAAGAAAGAATGGAAACGCACTGGGTTAGGAATGGCCAGAAAGTATGAAACGCAATGGGTTAGGGATGGCAAGAAAGAATGGAAACGCACTGGGTTAGGGATGGCAAGAAAGAATGGAAACGCACTGGGTTAGGAATGGCCAGAAAGTATGAAACGCACTGGGTTAGGAATGGCCAGAAAGAATGGAAACGCACTGGGTTAGGAATGGCCAGAAAGTATGAAACGCACTGGGTTAGGGATGGCAGAAAGTATGAAACGCACTGGGTTAGGGATGGCAAGAAAGAATGGAAACGCACTGGGTTAGGGATGGCAAGAAAGAATGGAAACGCACTGGGTTAGGAATGGCCAGAAAGTATGAAACGCACTGGGTTAGGAATGGCCAGAAAGTATGAAACGCACTGGGTTAGGAATGGCCAGAAAGTATGAAACGCAATGGGTTAGGGATGGCAAGAAAGAATGGAAACGCACTGGGTTAGGGATGGCAAGAAAGAATGGAAACGCACTGGGTTAGGAATGGCCAGAAAGAATGGAAACGCACTGGGTTAGGAATGGCCAGAAAGTATGAAACGCACTGGGTTAGGGATGGCCAGAAAGAATGGAAACGCACTGGGTTAGGAATGGCAAGAAAGAATGGAAACGCACTGGGTTAGGGATGGCAAGAAAGAATGGAAACGCACTGGGTTAGGAATGGCAAGAAAGAATGGAAACGCACTGGGTTAGGGATGGCAAGAAAGAATGGAAACGCACTGGGTTAGGAATGGCAAGAAAAAATGGAAACGCACTGGGTTAGGGATGGCCAGAAAGTATGAAACGCAATGGGTTAGGAATGGCCAGAAAGAATGGAAACGCACTGGGTTAGGAATGGCCAGAAAGTATGAAACGCACTGGGTTAGGGATGGCCAGAAAGAATGGAAACGCACTGGGTTAGGAATGGCAAGAAAGAATGGAAACGCACTGGGTTAGGGATGGCAAGAAAGAATGGAAACGCACTGGGTTAGGAATGGCAAGAAAGAATGGAAACGCACTGGGTTAGGGATGGCAAGAAAGAATGGAAACGCACTGGGTTAGGAATGGCAAGAAAAAATGGAAACGCACTGGGTTAGGGATGGCCAGAAAGTATGAAACGCAATGGGTTAGGAATGGCCAGAAAGAATGGAAACGCACTGGGTTAGGAATGGCCAGAAAGTATGAAACGCACTGGGTTAGGGATGGCAGAAAGTATGAAACGCACTGGGTTAGGGATGGCAGAAAGTATGAAACGCACTGGGTTAGGGATGGCCAGGAAGTGCACTTGTTTGGCTTCCAGTTGAGGCATCTGATAGCCGACCACCTTCGGCGCCAGATTGTTGGTGGCGGCGAAGCCGGGCACGAAGAGCGTCATGTCGAACATGGGAGAGTCCAGAAATCCGAAACCGCCGTGGGCGCGGGTGACGCTGCCAACGCCTGTAGCAGGTGCTGCAGTGAGAGAGAGAAAGTACTGTATGTACAATGTAGGTACCTTCGGCAACCAAGGCAGACCGCGTCTGTTTGAGTTCGATGCGGTTGGCCTTCCATTTGATGTCGGGAAAGGAACTGGAGTCGTCGTGTTGAAAGCCCATCTGGTTGCGCTGCGCCCACACACGCGCTGCCACCCCCGGAGCCACTTTGCTCAGCTCGGTGACTTGTTGGGGCGGACTGTCCGGAGCCAAGGCCAAGTTGTTCTGCGTAAAGTAGACGCGACCGTACTGCGGCGACCAAACGTGACCAAAGTGATCTTTGACCCGAATCACAACTGCCTCCTCGCAAAATATCTGCTCGTCTTTATCTTTCGCGCGCACTTCCGTCATACCTGAAGGTCTGCTGGAGATGCACGTACAGAAGCTAACCAACTTACCGGTAAAAACAGCCGAACCTAGTAAGCTAAAACCACACTAAAACTAACAATAACCTCACGCAACAACACAGACCAAAAATTAACCACCACTAAACATACTAAATCATACTTTGCAAATATGCAAATTTCACTTCCGGTTTTTGCACGTATGTAGTCGTGCCTCTTACTTCTAAGATTATGGTGTGTTTACAATGCATTTACAAAACAACTCTTCTATGTTTCTTTTTGGTTAGAAAGTGAAGAATGTTGTGAAACAAAAAGTAAATATCAAAGTAATCTAAATTACAGCCATGGCGTTGCCTTTCTCTGAAATTATACACACACACAGTCATAAATACGTACATATCGCCAGCGATGCCGCTGGGAAATCTAGACTAATCCTAAGTGTCTGTGCCTTTATAAATAGTACGTATACCATTCCTACTTAATGTAGAATGTACAAAACTTATGTAAGGTCGCGGCTCGAATATGCAACGCCTGTATGGAACTTATTTACTCAAGGATATAAGTACCGTTGAAGTGTGCAGAGGGCTTTTACACTGTGATCGCCAGGTATGCTTGGTCTTCAAGGCCACTACCTAGAAAGGCTAAAACTACTGGACCTTGAAACACTTGAACGTCGCAGGCGTGAACGCATGTTGCACAGTAGTGATGTAAAAAATTAATTTAATTGTAATTGAAATTCGCATAATTGGCCCGTTTTTAATTTCAATTCAATTAATTTAATTTAATTGAAATTCAAAAGTTGGGCCATAATTTAATTGTAATTTAATTGAAATTCGCCTGAAATTTCAATTATATTTTCAATTATTTGCTGGGGTGAATGCAAGGAAATGCGGAAGTATTAATGATGACGGCGCTAATGACTTAAAAAAAACCTATTTAAGGTTTGTCACCTATTTATACTGACCTCACTTTGATTGGTAATATTTTATGCTCTGCTTTTTATTTCGTAGTTCATAAAACAGTCAGGCACTTAACGCCGTTTATGGTACCGACACCATATATGGTGCCGGTACCATATCTAGTACCACCACAGTCGCCGAACGTGGGGGCACCATATTATGGTACCGGTACCTAGGGTAGTGGTACCATATATGGTACCGTACCGTGTACGTATGGTACCACCACGGGCCCCCAAACTTCGGGGCACCATATATGGTACCACCGGCACCTTATAATGGTGTCGGTACCATAAACGGCGTTAAGTGCCTGACTGTAAAAGTCACAACAGTGATTTGTTGGTGTATGGTGGGTTTTGGCGAAGGTACCTAGGAAGTGATGTTGCTCAAAAATGCTGAAAACCTTTAGATTAAGTACTGAAAATAATGAAATATCTGTAAATTTACCCCAGAATGTCATTTTATGCGTTTTTAAAGGTTAAAATTTTCTTGCCTGTTTGGATAACAGGCTAACCAGGTGTCTGTAAGCTTTTACATGGACATTTTTTGAAGTCCTGGGTCACTGTTACTGTATTTTAACAGAAAAATACAACAATTTTCAAAAAATTGAAGAAATAATTGAAAAAAATTGGATAATTGAAATTTTCCGAGGTTCCATAATTTAATTGAAAATATAATTGTAATTGAAAATAATGGAAAACTATTTCAATTAATTTAATTTAATTTAATTGAAATTAAAAATGGAGCCCATAATTTAATTGTAATTGAATTGAAATTCAAATTCCATAATTTTACATCACTATTGCACAGATTAGATTTTGATCACTTTTTCAGTTGGAATCCAGTCTCAAAAACTAGAGGAACTTATACAAACTGTTTGTGCCAACTGCGTTGGAAAGCTACATAAAGGGTTGCTGCTGGACAATCCCTTGCTTTAAGAACGAACGTTAAAAACATGGAATAATTCTCTTCCGATTGAGGTAACTGTGTTTCAATACTTCTGAAGGGAATCTACCATCAAAAAATAGTGTTCCTAGCCTATTTTGGCGTGCTGATTTCATAAATGACCTTTATTTTTCTGTATAAGCTCGAGATTTTGAAATATACAGTTATGTGTCGTTAATCCGGACAAGTTGGGACTAGAGACGGGCACGTAAATTAATTTCCGTTCCCATCTCTAATGCACTGTATGTACTATTGGCAGTGGCTCCACTGCTACTGTAGTCAGTGCTCATAGAGACGGGCACGTAAATTAATTTCCGTTCCCATCTCTAATGCGCTGTACTATTGGCAGCGGCTCCACTGCTACTGTAGTCAGTGCTCATAGAGACGGGCACGTAAATCAATTTCCGTTCCCATCTCTAGTTGGGACCGGCAAATTTTGTCCGGATTGGCGAATTTCGGGATTAACGAATCAAAGCTAAAACACTGTTTTTTTTGGGTCAAAGGCCTAAATGACAGCTTTTTTTAGTTGCATATCAGATTCTGCAGCTGTACCTCCTATTTAAAACAGGAAAAGTTATTTCAGCTTATTATAGCGCCTAAAAAGGCAAAAATAATCACATTCTGACTCAACGAAAAGCATTATTCAATTGAAAATTCACACCTGAATTGATTTTGTCAAAAATTAACGAAATCTGGATTAACGAATCACTTTGCCATACAAATTTCGAAGTTGGGACCCCAAATCTTCTGATCGGATTAACGAATCCGGATTAACGAGTCATATAACATGGGGGAAATTGGGACCTGGCCTAATCTTGTCCGGAAGGCGAATATCCGGATTAACGAGACATGACTGTAACACTATCTACTTACTACACTAGGGTAAAATTGCATCTCGAAATTGGGAACGCATGAAGTAAAACTAAGGTCATTTATGAAATTAGCAGGTCAAAATAGGCCAGAAACACTGTTTATTGATAGTAGATTCTCTTCAGAAGTGCTGAAACACAGACTCAAGTCAAGTCAAGTCAAGTGTTTACTGGCAGTTTAAGACCTTACTTCACTTAAAGCGAAGCGCAGGTACCAGCATAGAAAAGAAAACTACAGTACATACAATGTACATAAAAATAACAAATTATGCAAAGAAGTATCATCATGTTATGTTAGACTGAAGGTGTAGTCCTAAAACGACGCGTCTAACTAAACTCTGCTGTCTCAAGAAACTTAACAAAACTGGCAAAAGGTAACAGAGGTACAGTAGGTGGGAGTGCGTTCCAGACCTTAGCGGTGACATAAAAGAACGAAGAGTCCGTGGCGGCCGTTCTACTAGCCAGCTCGACGTGACAGTCATGCGTTGTTCTAGCACTGCGACGGTTGATAGAGAGAGGTAGATTTTCCTGGTCGGTGTAGCGCTGGCCGTGGAAGAATTTGTAGAAGAGCTTCAGTCTAAGTCTGGCAGCCAGTAACCAGATCGGGGGCTGCTCAGAGCCAGACTGTTCAGCACAGACAGACAGTAATTGATCGTACGGTAAGGTAAAGTTGTTAGTGTAGAGCTGTGACTGGTAGCTACTTGTTGACTCGCTCAACTTTGTTTCGAGCCCACATAGCATGTGGATACCATACCTCTATACCGTACGTAAGTTGGGGTAGCTTGCAAGCGTTAAACACTCTATCTAACTGTCTATTTCAAGGCTGTAAGCTGGAAATTAGGTGATTTTCAATCGAAACTTTGACTTGATGCCACTCTGGTATATGTGGTCGGTTCGGTCGTAGATCGATTTCACGCACATGGTTGGATAGCCCATCACATTCTGCGTCCAACACTCTACTAAATTTACTACAAATTCAGCCTGTCAATTTAAGAGCCATATTTTTTAAGAACCGGACAGGTCCCCTTACAAGGGCGGAACATGAAATTTTCGGACCTATACTTTTTGTGTGATGAATCAATAAGTCTTTAGTATAAAACACCACCACTGCGGTTTGACGTCAAAATATTTTTCACTTTTTGAAATAACCCCTAAAATCAATGGTATTCACGCTGGCTGAATCGATCAGCCCCAAACTTTGTGGGTGCAATGGTCATAGTAAGACTAATTTATGCTTAGACTAATTTATGCTTTAACTGGTTAACGGCATACTATGATGCGAGACGATCCAAACGTTATGATTTGTATCGAGCTGAACAATCTGTACTTAACCAAGGATCTCAGTCCGATTTTTGGAGATTTGTTAGGAGCAAATTCAAAAACAAATCTCATATCCCTAACCTAGTCGCTGATGATGGATCAATCATTACTGACCCATCTGAAAAGGCATCTGCTTTTAATGCCTTTTTTGCCTCTGTCTTTATAACGGATGATGGGTCACCCTTGCAGGAGTTTGCTGTTGAAAATGCAATATTTCTGCGGGACATACTTATGTCCGATGATATTGTGTTTAAACACCTATTAAAAATTATTCCAAAGATGTCTAAGGGTCCTGATTGTATCCCACAATTTGTTCTCAAAAAATTTGCTGCTCTTCTTGCTTCTCCTCTAAAGAAAATATTTTCTGTATCTTTTGAAACTGCCACTCTTCCAGATATCTGGAAAGTGGCTCGTATTACTCCAATCTTCAAAAAGGGTGCAAGCACCTCTGTCAAAAATTACCGGCCTATAAGTTCACTTGTTAAAAGTGAGTTAATTATGGAATCCATCATTTTTGATGAAATGATGGATTACCTTCTTGCTACCAGTAAGATATCCCCTAAGCAGTTCGGTTTTATGAAAAACCGTTCTACTGTAGCCCAACTACTGTATTGTCTAAATGAATGGACCCAAAACTTAGATAATTTTTTAACAATCGACGTTATTTATCTCGATATTGCTAAAGCATTTGACACAGTCTCTCATCCAAAACTTATGTCTAAACTGCACAATATTGGTATCAGAGGAAAATTACTGAAGTGGATTGAGGCTTACTTGTCAAATCGCTTACAGTATGTATCGGTAGATAACGCAGTTTCCTCCTCAATTCCTGTAACCTCTGGTGTTCCTCAAGGTAGCAAATTAGGCCCCCTGTTGTTCCTTATTTACATAAATGACCTCAGTTCGGTGCTTACTGAGTCAAAATTTGCTCTTTACGCTGATGACACCAAACTCTACTTTGCCCTTCCTCGAAATGCAGTAAATGTTGTCTTACAGCGAGATCTTGAGAGGGTGATGCATTGGGCAGAGAGAATGCAGCTATCTGTCGCAATACAAAAATGCGCTGTCCTGCATTTTGGTTACGGTTGTTAACGTGTTTATGTTTTGCGGACTAATTGAGTTGTTGCTGAATAAACATCGTACGTGTATCTCTGTATGTACTGTACGTGTATTATTGGAGTTAGATTTTAACCGGACTAGCTGAGCTGTATGCTAATTGTTTTGGCCAGTACCTGCCTGTGCCTTCTTTTCTTATCTCGCGTGATAACGCTCTTGCTCTCGCTGTCTGCGTCCCTGCGGGTTGACTTTACTATTACTGTTTTATAACGTGTGTATGGCAGGGCTAAATAAATAACGATCTTTTCGTTGTTGTACCTGTGTCAGGGTTATGGGCCGTCTATGCCCTGCCCTATGATTCGGCCCCCACTCTATTGACGCTACTGTGTGGCTGGCAGTTTTTCCTTGGTGCAGTGCGTGGCCGTCAAACGACACAAAGCCGCCCTCAACCGAAATGGAGAAAGCCCATGTGCCACAGCTAACGTCAAACAACTGGCAGATTTGGCGGATGATGATGCGCAACTACCTCGAGTCGCAGGACTACTGGGGAATCGTGCGCCGAACCGAGCCACTGCCCGCGGAAGAAGGACCGCAAGCGGGGAATGCCGACGAAGAAGGAGCCGCAGCCGGACCGCCGAGACAGGTAGACTTGCGAGCCGCCCAGGCGCAGAGGCAAGTGGTACGTAGTTGGTACAAACGTCGTCAGTTAGCGATGTTCACGTTGCTCGCGTCCCTGTCTGCTGAGGTAGAACGATGCATTAGAATAACAGACGAGACTGATCCAGCCGCGCTATGGGACAAGTTGGTTGCTCATTTCGAACAAAAATCGCAAATGAGCCTGGTAGCTATTCACACCGAGCTGAGAGCGATGGTTTATGACGGCAAGTCAAAACCATCCGAATGGCTATCAAAACGACAAAAGTTGTATGATCAACTGCGTGCAATGGATCAGCCTGTAGCAGAGTCCATGCAAGTGATAGATGCGCTGGTGGCCTTACCACCTGGTTGGGAGAACATTCGCAGTATTGTTAGCGCCGCATCTAACAACGCACCGGCAGACAGACCCTATACGCCAGACCAGTTAGCAGTGCAGCTAGATGACGAGTGGCGTTTGGTCAATGCAAGCATGTGTTCCAAATCCAGTCAGCCTCAAGCAAACGTAGCAAGCATGAGAGGCAGAGGTTCTGGTCGCAATCGTGTGCGTGGAAGAGGCGGTAAAGGCGGGTCCACCGGAGCACAATCACACGCTCATTCGAACAGCAATGCAAACAACACGTACAATCAGAAGTGCTACAACTGTCAGGGCTACGGTCACAAAGCAAACGCGTGTCCAAGCGCTAAGCGCGGTCGAGGTCGTGGCTGGTCTAACCAGGCAACTGGTCAGGCAGCTACAGCGGACACTGATGGTGACAGTAGCAACACGGCTGCATTCACTGCAAGTGCGTCTACAGCTTCACTTCCATCGAGTCGACTGCAACTTCTTCTCGATTCTGGGGCTTCTCATCACATGACATCCTGCAAACTTGCCTTGTCCGACTTTGAATCAATTGCTACTCCAATTTCCGTCACTGTCGCCAGTGGAGCAGTGATACATGCCACCGGCAGAGGAGTTCTGCATTTGATTGACACCACTACCGGCGGTGCTTTCCACATGCGAAACACTCTCTACGTGCCTGCACTCAATGGGACACTATTTTCTGTGCCAGCCTGCGTCGCTTTGGGCAACTCTGTGTCCTTCGAGTCTGGATTTGCTTCTCTTTGCAATCCTACTGGTGCAGTTGTGGCAAAAGCCGTTCCTAGTCGTGGTGTGTACGTAGTGCGAGCTCAGTTGGACAATTCACGTGGACGCAAGGTTTGTGGGGATCCTGTGCGCCAAAACCCCACCTGCGCAAGTTACAGTATCGTGCATGTTGATGATCCGCCGTGTGCCTCTGTTGTAGACTCAGTTACGTGTGGTTTAGCAGCGGTTCAGTCGGAACCCTCAGCGAGCGTGCAGATGCAAGCGAATCAAGTATGTGGCCGGCTGGAAAGGGCCACCTTAAACGGGCAAGTTTCTGATGCGAAAGCTGATAATGTACCTTCAGTGTTTCTAGCCAATCAGAGTGAGCAATCGGTACAGATTTCACCAGAAAATCGTGCGAATTACGTTGTCCCACTGCCCCATGGGACCCCAGATGGTGATGTATCGGTAACCGCGTGTTCAGTGCGTCAGCCTATTGTTTCAGTGCAGACCTGGCATCGTCGCTTTGCGCACCCCAGGAAGGACATCATGTCGCATTTGTTGCGTGGGGATTTGGTCGTTGGTCTCAAATCGGATCAGACAACGTTCAACGACTTCTGTGAGCCATGCACTGTCTCAAAGGCAAAACGACAACCATTTCCGAAGTCAGCTTCCTTTCGTGCCACTCGACCCATGGAGCTGATGCATACAGATTTGTGTGGGCCGTTCACCCCGGTATCCCATGACGGCAAACGGTATTTTGTTTCCTTAGTGGATGATTATACTCGTATGGTGTTTGTGAAATACCTGTCACACAAATCAGACGCACCACACATTCTCAAACAACTCATATTACAACTTGAGAAACAATCACAGTGCTCACTTGTCACTTTACGCTCTGATCAAGGTGGAGAGTACACTTCCAAGGAGTTCAACGATTGGCTCAGTTCCAAAGGGGTACAGCATCAGTACTCTGTCAGAGACTCACCACAGCAGAATGGGGTAGCGGAACGCTTCAATGGTGTCATCTTGGAACGTGCTCGTGCTCTTCTTGCAACCAGTGGTCTTCCAAGAAAGTACTGGACTGAAGCTGTGGCGTCAGCAGCTTATGCTCGCAATCGTTCTCCAACGAGTGCTCTTACACCAGTTTCGACACCGTACGCTTTGTGGTTTGGTCGTCCTCCAGACGTTTCACATCTGCGTGTCTTTGGTTGTGTAGCTTATGTCCATTTGAATGAGAAAGAACGCACATCAAAGCTCACCAATCGCGCAGTGAAAGCGTACATGCTCTGTTATCCTGCTGATATCAAAGGGTACAGACTTCTCTTGGCCTCCAATGAGTCAGTGGTGGTTAGACGCGATGTTGTCTTCAATGAATCATCGTTCTATGGCTGTTCACTTCCATCTGATCTTCCTTTGCTAGTCTCTCCAGAATCTGCAGTTCAGGAGGAGAATGAGCAGGAGGAGCAAGTGCAACCTAGTATGGAACTGCAGCTTCAAGTCGACCAAAATCCACCAGCTGAGGAACTGCCTGAAGAGGAGGAGATAGTTCCAGTTCCGCCAGATGAGAATTTACCACAACAACCAGCAGAACCACAAGATCGCCAACCCAGACCTGAGAATCAACCACCCGCTCAACCGCAGAGAGTGTCTAGCAGACTGAACAAAGGAGTTCCTCCAAAGCGGTATAGTGATTGTTCTGGCCAAGCCAAGGTAGTTCAGGCAAGTGAAGAAGAACCAGCTAGCTGGAAGCAAGCTATGCAAACCTCCCAAGCAAGTCAGTGGATGAAAGCAGCCACTGAAGAGTTCAATTCTCTGTGTGAGTTTCGAACATGGGATTTGGTTCCGCCAACTACTGGTCAGAAAGTCATTGGGTCAAAGTGGGTGTTCAAGGTCAAAAGGGGAGAACAAGGCGAGATTCTACGACATAAAGCAAGACTAGTCGCCAAGGGCTTTTCTCAGCGTTATGGTGTTGATTACTTCGATGTATTCTCACCAGTTGTTCGTTGGGAAAGTGTTCGCGCTCTCTTTGCTACTGCAGCACTCAAGGGAATGGATGTACACCAAGTTGATGTGGAAACAGCTTTTCTGAACGGTGTGCTGGAAGAAGAAGTCTTCATGCATCAACCAGAAGGCTTTGTAGATCCACAGAAGCCTAACTACGTCTGCAAGCTCAGGAGGAGCCTCTATGGACTGAAGCAGTCTCCCAAGTGTTGGAACAACGCCTTGGATCAAGCACTGCAGAAACTTCAGTTCAAGCAAGGAAGTGCTGATTCCTGCGTCTACACTGGCAAGATTCATGGCTTTGAGGTGCTCATTGGCGTGTACGTTGATGACATGCTGATAGCTTGTGCAGATAGAAAGGCGCTTCAGAAAGCAAAACAACTTATCGGCAAGCAGTTCAAGATCAAAGATTTAGGCCGAGCTGCCTATTTCCTTGGTGTCTCAGTGAACAAGGGTGAAGATGGTAGCTACACGCTGAGTCAGGAGACCTATGCTGACAAAGTTCTGCAGAAATTCCAAATGCAAGACTGTCATCCTGTTGCTACACCTATGGCAACCCAGGAGCCACAATCCACAGGTCCTGGAGCAGAACTAGTGGATTCCTCCATGTATCAGTCGGCTATTGGGTCGTTGATGTTTCTGGCAATCGCTACGCGTCCAGATTTGTCTTTTTCTCTTGGACGGCTGGCTCAGTTCTCAGCAGCTCCATCTACACTCCATTGGTCAGCAGTCAAGCGAGTTCTGCGTTTCTTGCAAGGGACTAAGTCCTATGGTCTCACCTTCCAAGCTAATGGAAACAAAGAGCTCATTTCTTACTCTGACGCAAATTGGGCAACTGACGAGGTCACCCGACGCTCAGTCGGCGGGTACGTCTCTTTTCTCGCGAGCGGACCGATTTCTTGGGCATCTCGGTCGCAACGCCTAGTAGCCAAGTCAACAGCTGAGTCCGAGTTCATCGCGCTATCTGACACTGCCGCAGACATCAAGTGGCTGAGAGCTCTGCTGGTCGATCTTGGATTGTCCCAGCAAAGTCCTACCAAGTTGAATGAAGACAATAAAGCGGCAATTCACTTAGTGTCATCGCCACACGGTCATGCGCGCACTAAGCACTTGGATGTCAAGCTCAAGTTTGTTCACGACTATGCAAAGGCTGGTTTTCTTGACGTGGTCTATTGTCCTACTACAGGACAAGTGGCTGACGGTTTCACCAAGCCATTGCCAGCACCAGCGTTCAACAACTTCCTCAGAGCGCTGGGTCTACAGTAAACACCACATTACACGCAGTACGCAGATACACACACGCACTTTTACATAACTGCAAGTTTTTGTATGTGTATGTCTGTGTAGTATCTAATCGACAGTATTTTTACTTTGTGTTTTTACTGTTCTCTTACAGTTGAGATTTAGTCCGAGGAGGAGTGTTAACGTGTTTATGTTTTGCGGACTAATTGAGTTGTTGCTGAATAAACATCGTACGTGTATCTCTGTATGTACTGTACGTGTATTATTGGAGTTAGATTTTAACCGGACTAGCTGAGCTGTATGCTAATTGTTTTGGCCAGTACCTGCCTGTGCCTTCTTTTCTTATCTCGCGTGATAACGCTCTTGCTCTCGCTGTCTGCGTCCCTGCGGGTTGACTTTACTATTACTGTTTTATAACGTGTGTATGGCAGGGCTAAATAAATAACGATCTTTTCGTTGTTGTACCTGTGTCAACGGTAATGCTCATACAAATTTCATATGTCTTGGTCGTCAGCTTCAATCAGTTGATACAATAACTGATCTTGGTGTGCTAATCTCAAATGATCATAAATTTTCGCGCCATTGTAATCAAATTGCAGCAAACGGGTTTAGGTTGGTTAACCTGATTTTTAAATGTTTTGAAACTAAGTCCAAGGATTTCCTTATCAAACTGTACAAAACTTTTGTTCGTCCTAAGCTAGAATATGCCTCAGAGGTCTGGAATCCATATTTACTTAAGGACATTGATCTGATTGAACGAGTACAGAGATTATTTACTCGCCGAATTCCAGGTCTTGTGAATTTTGAATATTCCGAAAGGCTAAGATTGCTAAATTTGGAGTCTTTAGAAAAAAGAAGAATTGTTGCTGACCTTGTAATGGTGTACAAATTAATTCACGGACAAATTGACCTCCCTGTTGATTTGTTTTTCAAATTTAATAACAGGGTTCGTGCGGCTTTTGGATAGCAAAATTCCCTGACCTTTCCCTGACTTTTCCATGACCAATGTCAAAATTCCATGACTAACGACGGGGGAGAAAACTGCAACCAATGAGAAAATTTTGAAAATAGGCTTTGAAAAATGCACTTAAACGGTATCTCAGAGGGTAAATTTCCGGTTTAAACAGTAGTATATAAAGTCTGAAGATCGAGCTTCAAAAAGGTGTTGTGTAAAGGCTGACAGGACCATTTGGCGATGAAATTTTTCTGCTGCTATCAAAATTTTCCCTGACCAGACACCAAATTCCCTGACTTTTCCCTGATTCCCTGACTTTTTTTAAATTCCCTGACTTTTCCATGACTCCCTGACTTTCCAGGTCCCGCACGAACCCTGAATAATCTCAACACACGTGGCCACCAGTATAAATTGTGTTTACCGAAGTCCAGGCTTGATATAAGAAAATATTCCTTTGCCGTTCGAGTAATAAATATTTGGAACTCCTTACCAAATGAAACCGTTAATTTGCGCTCTGCACGCGCCTTCCGCAACGCTCTCTGTAATACCGATTTTAGTAGATTTTATCGGGGTAGGGTGTTAGTGGCCGTTTAGCGGCCCATCCCCATCCCTATCTGTTTGGTCTCAGTCTTGGGCATTTGTGTTCCGTTTATTTTGAATAAAATTACTTACTTACTTAATGCTGAAGATATGAGCGCGATCGGGAATTGTTCACTGGAGAAGCAGTTGAAAATGTCCAAAATCACGTTTTTGGCCATAAATACCGCAAGCGGTATCTCAGAGCGAAAATGCCGCAGTGGTGGTGTTTTCTACTAAAGATTTATTTAGTCATCACATTAAAAGTTCGTCAGTGGATGTTTGGTCTTCTTCCTTGGTGTAGGTCTTCGGCTTCGGACTGAATTGCGTGGCTGGTGAATGTGCTGAGTCCACATCAAGGTTCGAGTCGTCTGTCCGTCGCCAGCAGTGCGCGATAACCACTGGCTGCACGGGAAAGAATACATCAGATTGGTAGAGTGATCGTGAAAACAGACCGGCGGCAATAAATGAACTTGTGAACCCTGATGCAAAATGACACAGTCTTCTCAGTTTTTCTGTTAACTGGCAATCCAAGAAGGCTAACACATGAAACGGGCAGTCGGCTTGGTTTGCTTGCTTACTTTCCCATTGTAATTGTATTTGATGCAGTTATGTTGAAGAAGGATTTATTTTTCACATCAATTCATAATCACACAATTTTATACAGAAAACTCTTAAAATTTAGACCGGAATTGCAAACGTAGATTTAACTAGATAATATTATCTAGTTCTAGAGGGTCGGGTGACCTGCTCAGCTCAGATAATATTATCTGGCTTCTTGAGGGTCGGGTGACCTGCTCAGGTCAGATAATATTATCTGGCTTCTTGAGGGTCGGGTGACCTGCTCAGGTCAGATAATATTATCTGGCTTCTTGAGGGTCGGGTGACCTGCTCAGGTCAGATAATATTATCTGGCTTCTTGAGGGTCGGGTCCGGGTGACCTGCTCAGGTCAGATAATATTATCTGGCTTCTTGAGGGTCGGGTCCGGGTGACCTGCTCAGGTCAGATAATATTATCTGGCTTCTTGAGGGTCGGGTGACCTGCTCAGGTCAGATAATATTATCTGGCTTCTTGAGGGTCGGGTCCGGGTGACCTGCTCAGGTCAGATAATATTATCTGGCTTCTTGAGGGTCGGGTGACCTGCTCAGGTCAGATAATATTATCTGGCTTCTTGAGGGTTGGGTGACCAGCTCATCAACAGATAATATTATCTGGCTTTTTGACGGTCGGACAGGCCTGCTGACCAATACAACATAACCTCCATAATTGGGACACCCCAATAAACAGGAAGATTTTTCGGGCACCAAGAAAACTCATTACAAGCAACCTCCATAACCCTGGTCGACAAAAAATATGAAAATTACATAATATGAATATGAAAATTTCTATTTTTCAAAACTTAAGGCATTTTCAGACTTTTCACTGATGTTTCTGACAATTCGTAAAAAAAGAACTCCTTGTAAACCAATAAAATTATAGCTTGAAATTTCAAAAATAAGTAAAAATTTAAATGAAATTAAAATTTTTAAAAATTGGGAATTAACAAAATTTTCATATTCGTAAAGTAATTCAATGCCCATTGGTAAACAAACGATTACTTTTTATGCAGATTTTCTAATACTGTGTTTATTCCAATAAGCCAACTATTCTAATAAGCCGCGCACTCCAATAAGCCACGTGTCACAGGAGGCTTAAAAGAAATAAGCCGCGCCCTCCAATAAGCTGCGCACGGCTTATTAGAAACCAGCTTGCCCTATGAAAACGCTCTCAGCCACAGTTAATACTACAGTCAAACACCTCATAAGGCATGCATCAAGTGTAAAATTACAATAGGACAGCATTCAGAGTTTCTGCAGAAGTTGTGGTGAAAATAATACCACAACCCTACGGTTTTGGCACTTTTTGATACCCAAAATCAAGCTGAAATAAACAAGCCGCGCCCTCCAATAAGCCGCGCCCTCTAATAAGGCACGCGTCCAGACCACTCTGAAATAAATTGGAATAAACACCGTATTTTTAAAACACCATTCACTAAAAAGTTGCAAGAGTACTTACTCATCACCAGCTCAGTAAAGCTTGATGGTCTTCTGGCTCGCCGATAAATATTACAAATAGCTTGTGTAAAGCAATATTCTGTTATGTGTTGTGCAATTTATCAAACAGCAACACAAACAGAAGCTTTGTCTACACAGACCAGTTCACTGATGAGTCAACAAACTCCAGAATATCACACAAGCTGCCCAATTGTTTGTAGGAGTCGGCGGACACACTCAGTTTTGAAGAAGTTCACATGGAGTACACAGACACGGGCTTGTTGTTACTGCAGTTTGGCTTGGTTGCAGCCACTGCCCGCCACAAGTAACATAATGCCGTGTGCAGGCGTTGGGCTGGCCGTTGCATAATGGCGTGGGTTTGGTGGCCAGCAGCCTGCAGTTACCTAACGCAGCTGCTGCCTACTTCTTTGCTGCCTGCTGGCAAGGCTGTTGTGACTCTTGTTTGTGCTGTGCCCAGCAGACCCTAGACTATCTTATAGTAGCACATAGCTGTAACTTTCCGCCATTTCCTGGATCAGGTGTAGCTGGGGGGGGGGCGAATCAGGAACCGATCCCAATCAGAAATCAATATTTCTAATGATCATTGTTAATTATAAATTAACAAATTTTATCCATAAACATCGATTATCGATTATTTTTGTGCAAAATTTCAAAATCCTCCAAATATGGTAATTATATATCATTTGAATGCCCTTCGCCTGACGAGTCTAATGATCACTACATCAGCATGGGCACGCTCCTGAGTTGTATAGTCATAAGGACGTTAATTAATTAAGTTAGAGACCATTTCTGACCTGATTTTCCCCCACAGCTACACCTAACCCCATTTCCCATCAACTGAATCTATCACAGAACACTGTGTAAGACTTTCTAATGAATCTGACGTATAATACAAGGTCAGGTTTGCTGGAATGTTGTTGCACATGTTTTCGTTATCTTCCAATACTAATTCAAATACCCTTGGTAAGTAGATGTTTATTCTAATTTTAATGTTTTTAAGGGGGCGTCGGTAAACGTTCTGTTCCGCCGGCCAGCGGCCAACAAGTGATGGCCAGAGCTGTCAAGGATGTAATTCGACCTTTGACGCCCTCTGAATAGCAACTCACTGCCTTAAGCCGTTGGATTGCGTAATTATCAACAGACCGATTAAGAGAGGGCCCGCGACCAGCAGATGCCTACTCTCTTCTGCTGCTGCTTTTCACCTATCCATTGCAGTCGGCTAATTGCAGTCGGCCGGCCAGCGGCCATCTCTCGATGGCCGGGCTAGGGATGGCCGGCGGAACAGACATTTACCGACGCTCCCTAAAGCTAAGCATTGGGAAGACGTTTCTCATAAGCGCAGCTTATCCTTGAACTGCTTTCCTTTGAAGAGTTTTATGAGTATCGCGGCGAGTCTGTATAAGCCATGGGTATAAACTTAGAAGTCTGCTCATAGGCGAAAATTTGTGTCTTTATTTGAAAGTACCTGAACCTGAACCTGACACCTGGGTACTTTTTTGAAAAATGTACCTGAATCTGAAATTGGATTTTCGAAATACCTGAACCCGGAGTTACCTGAAATTTGGTGGTACCTACCAACTGTAATATCGCCCATTCGGCCGGGAAAACTTGGACGGATGGGGGTAAGGCCCCAGGCCCATGCATGCAAGTATCGTCCTCAGATAGGGCCCGACGGACAGGACTGAAACTCTGCCACTGGACTGGATCAGGTCTGATGGGTGGGATACTGCCAGAAAATTTTAGAACTGAAAAAATATTATCAATGGTTCTTAAAGCACTTTAAAAGCACTCTAAAATCCACAATTTTCAAGTCTAAATTCCGATTAGTAGGCGAGAAATTCAATTACAAACACTCAGTAAAACGAAGAGAAATCATGATTTTCAGCCATTTGAAGTTGTTCTTCTCAGAAACCCCTAGTCGTTTCTACTCAAAAATAACTTTTACCACAAGTGTTTATAGTACTCTAAAGGTTACTTAAAAGCCCCAATTTACCAGTCTAAATTCTGATGAAGTAGTAAGCGAAAATTCGATTTCAAAGTGTTGGTCCTATAATACTAGTTAAATGGAAAGAAAGGTGGAAAATTAGGCATGTGCAAGAACGTAGCTGGGAATCGAACCCAGCACCTTTGGCATACCAATTTTCAGACGGCTATATCTTTGCACAAAAGCGTCTAATCTGGAACTCTTTTTCAGGTGTTTGATAACTCAACAAAATCTGTTAGTGTGCCAACGTACTCAAGGCCTTAAGTTTTTATTTTTGGTCTGAATACTGAAATTCGATTCTTCCAGAGACTGGCCCTTAACGCTTTTTCAGACCCAGATACTGTAGGGTTTCAAAGCATTTTTTGCTATTTTCATGTCATACGTCTCTGTTGAACTCTGGCGACCCTCAAGAAGCCAGATAATATTATCTGAGCTGAGCTGGTCACCCAACCCTCAAAGAAGCCAGATAATATTATCTGAGCTGAGCAGGTCACCAACACTCAAGAAGCCAGATAATATTATCTGAGCTGAGCAGGTCACCAACCGTCAAAAAGCCAGATAATATTATCTGAGCTGAGCAGGTCACCGACCCTCAAGAAGCCAGATAATATTATCTGAGCTGAGCTGGTCACCCAACCCTCAAAGAAGCCAGATAATATTATCTGAGCTGAGCAGGTCACCAACACTCAAGAAGCCAGATAATATTATCTGAGCTGAGCAGGTCACCAACCGTCAAAAAGCCAGATAATATTATCTGAGCTGAGCAGGTCACCGACCCTCAAGAAGCCAGATAATATTATCTGAGCTGAGCAGGTCACCGACCCTCAAAAAGCCAGATAATATTATCTGAGCTGAGCAGGTCACCGACCCTCAAAAAGCCAGATAATATTATCTGAGCTGAGCAGGTCACCGACCCTCAAGAAGCCAGATAATATTATCTGAGCTGAGCAGGTCACCGACCCTCAAGAAGCCAGATAATATTATCTGAGCTGAGCAGGTCACCGACCCTCAAAAAGCCAGATAATATTATCTGAGCTGAGCAGGTCACCGACCCTCAAGAAGCCAGATAATATTATCTGAGCTGAGCAGGTCACCGACCCTCAAGAAGCCAGAAAATATTATCTGAGCTGAGCAGGTCACCGACCCTCAAAAAGCCAGATAATATTATCTGAGCTGAGCAGGTCACCGACCCTCAAGAAGCCAGATAATATTATCTGAGCTGAGCAGGTCACCGACCCTCAAGAAGCCAGATAATATTATCTGAGCTGAGCAGGTCACCGACCCTCAAAAAGCCAGATAATATTATCTGAGCTGAGCAGGTTACCGACCCTCAAAAAGTCAGACAATATTATCTGAACTGGCTCAGTCCGTGAAAATTCAGAATTCATATTTTTTGTCAAATGTAATGTAATAATTCTCGCATAATGTTTGTCCTGTGATATTTCGTTATTTTGACAGCTTCAATAAGGGTTTGTGTACTTTTTGTACTTTACGTGTGCAATTTCATGGAAAATTACTGATTAAATCAATTTGTTGCCACAGTACATACATTTACAATCTGCAAAACCAAAAATAAATGAGCAATCAGGAGATTTTCTCAAAAATTCTCTTAAGACACTGCACTAGCACAATAACAGCGTTAAATATCAGTTTTGAAATACAGTGGCCAATCATATATTGAACACTTTTATTTATATTTCGACCTGATGAGCTGAAAAACCGATTAATTTGCAGTAAGAAGCATTGAAAACGAAGCCAATAATCAGTTATAGCGTTAAAAAACGCTATTTTAACGTATAAACGAGCATTTTTAGCTAGAATACATCAGGGTTCACAAGTTCATTTATTGCCGCCGGTCTGTTTGAACCTAAATACACTGCCGTCTGGTCAGTTGCACCGTCTAAACAACTTACATCGACGCTACTGTATCTAAATGCCAGTTTGGTGTCGTTCCGCTGTTGTCATGCCAAATCTTCAAATACTGTAACTCGCCGATGGCACGTGGGTTGGAGACAATAAATACGTCGGTATGGTCGCGCTCAAGCTTAGTTTTGTGAGTAGTGGAATATTTTAGTTGATGAGTCTAAAACGTACGTCTCTTCAGTATGCACTGGATTGTATCGTCGGTCGGTGCCCCAAACTCACAGGCGATACTCCGTCGGCGCCAAAAAGTTGAATCGATACATTAGCGTCAGTGCCCGCTCCAGGTTTATCAGATGTCTTCACCGACACTGCAAAGGTAGTCATCACGAACCAGTAACACAAAAATACAGTAAACAATACAGACCGGTATTTGCATACAAAACGTGTTTTCAGCTCAATTCAGACAGACACGTCAAGCAATTGAAATACAGGATGTCCCAAACATAATGCTAACCGTACTTGTTGCTGCTATTTCCGCTAGTATTGACCAAATAAGCTGAAATTTAGAACATACTGTATTATGTGCCAGAATAGAAGAAATGTTGTGCTAAAGTTTGGTGCGCCAGGCTTTATCCAATCCTGAGAAATCCACGAGTGTGAAATTTGTTAATTTGAATGCCTATAGAAATAGCGTTAAAATGGAGACTTTTCTTTTTGCTGTTATTTCCTAAAATGTTCGCAAAATGACCTGAAATTTGGAGAATGACATGACTGCAGAACAGTGAGATATTTTATGCCTTAAAATTTCATGCATTGAGAATTAAGATGCATTTTGCGAGAAAGTCAGCTTAGAAGGGGCAAGCAGGCAGGGCTGATATTAATATCTGTTAAACTAGAGCTCAATCGAAGACCAACGGTGCATGCCCGGCCGGCCGGCCACCAGCAACCCCCAGGAACCGGAGCTACAATGTACACTACCCTCAAAGTTGGGTCGGCAGGGATATTCGGGCTCATTTTCTGGTGTCTGACAGTCTCCATTCCAACGATCACCCTTCCTTCATTCGTTTTTTTAAGTTAGGATCCCGACTCGCATACGGTTTTGTCGCTGTCTAGATGCCCTTTCATATTCTGGTACTCGCGTTTCCAGATGATATAGCTGGTATTAAGCGAAATATTCACCGAAAACTACGAAATTTCCGCTGAATGCCACTCCGATATTTTTTCGAAAAATCTTTATAAATAACTTTTTGTGCAAAGGCCCTGCCAAGCTAATGTTTTACCAAAAGTTAGGCATGAGTTGGCCAAACAAAATGAGCGCATTGAAGTGTGCTGTTGGGGGGAGCCTTTGGCCTCTCAAAGGTGTTCGAAAAAATTTTTTTCCCGCAAAGCGTAATGGTTCCATGCAGTTTTGTGCTGAGTTCGAAAATGCATTTAGTTTAGCTAGATTCGTTCTGAATCGGGAGAAATTTGCGTCCAAATGTATTTCTTAAGTCGCACTACTCACTAACATGACCCAGTGGCGTATCCAGGATTTTGGAAGGGGGGTGTAAAATTTTGAAAGTGCCTGGTTGGGCCGCAGGGTAAGAAAATTTAGCAAAATTAGCCTTCAAAAACGCGTTTAAAATGCATTCCTCCGAGCTTAAAATTAACAGAAATTACAAGTTTTAGTAGTTTATAGTGGCCTGGTTGGGCTTCTGCCCGACCAGAGCGAGGAAATTTTGAAAATTTGGCCTTAAAAACGCATTTAGAAGGAATTCTGAGCACAAAATAGACAGTTTTAGTACATAATTCATTAGTTTCTTATATTTTTGACAGACTTTTTCTTCCTACCTCCACCGCAAAGGGGGATGTACACACCCTACCCTCCCCCCTGGATACGCCACTGAAAAGAACACAATTCACTCATCCAATTCGTTCTTTTCTTTTTCTTCTTTCATTTTTTTGCTCTCAGCAAGAATTATTAAACTACGATTTGAACGCGCCCACGCGGTCTTAATGGCTTTGGCGACTCGTGTACAACATTTCCGCGCCCAATTTTGTTCTGCGTGCGTCATCCAGATCCACTAGTTTTGTAATCCTTGGTTGGTTGGTGCACTTTCCCATTTAGGATAAGAACGGCACTACTGCACTGTTCGCACTGCAACAGAACAAAGCGTGGCTCACTGGTGCAAGATACATCACGTATTTATGTATCGTCAGAAAGCCCTAACTGCAAAAAAAGGTTAACAGCCCTACACCTTATTTAATTTCGCACCTTTTGCTCTGTCAGTTCATCTGTGCGATACAAATACAAATACGAGGTCAGCAGCCGATGGGGGAGAGAGCTCAAATTCTAGGAGAGGGGTTGGGTACGAAAAACGCTCAAAAACCGAAAAATAGCAATTTTGGGTTAAAAATCGTAAAACAATCGCTATTGGGCTCGAATACAGTCATGCCTCGTTAATCCGGACATGTTGGGACCAGCCAATTTTGCCCAGATTAGCGAATTTCCGGATTAACGAATCTAATCTAAAACACTGTTTTTCGGGTCAAAGGCCTAAATGACAGCTTTTTGTTAGTTGCGTATCAGATTCTGTAGCTGTACCTCCTAAATGAAACCCAAAACTTATTTCAGCTGATTAAGGCTCCTAAAAAGGCAAAAATAATCACGTTCTGACTCAACGAAAAGCATTATTCAATTGAAAATTCACACCTGAATTGAAAAATTGCGCATGGATTTTGTCCAAATTAA
>JASANB010005203.1:0-12203 GCA_030248155.1 Sabatieria punctata | reverse complement strand
AAAATATGACATACTCTACGAACAGTAAAATACCTTTATAGAAACGCTTATGGCAGTTTTGCACATCAAATCAATCACAAAGACTTGACTGACGCATGGCACACAAAAGACGTTTTGTCCAATGGTTTCATAATGCGACAGATGTCACAGCGGTCTTTCGTCCTAATACTGCGCTCTATCCAACTTTATGATGAACAAAAGGAGAAGAAAAAGGTACGGACGTTTTTCACCATACGAAAAAAGTCATCTGTTTAATGTTCAGGTGGCCGGTGCGACTCAAAAAGCCCGTGCTATGACCGTTTGCACAAAGTGAGCGATGCGGTTAGAGACTTCATTGCACAGTGTCAAAAGCTGTGGAAACCTGGTGTGCAACTCAGTTTAGATGAGGGGATGATTCGATTCAAGGACAGAAGCAAGCTATGCCAGCATCTCCACAGAAAACCTATTAAAAATGCTGAAATTTGCATTTGCCCATTTGCATGATAGGAATCAGTTGTTTCCAGAGGGCCTCAAAGTATACCTCCTATGTGATGCTACATCCTGAACGCCCTTATTCATTCTGGCAAGAGGTTCCGCCGGCACTCAGCTCTAAAAGCTACTGGAGCAACCATATTTTCGCTGATGGAGTCAGATGACCTTCAACCTGAAGGCGTGAACTGCTGCGACAAAAACCATGTTGTGCAGCGCGATTCTTTTTAAGACCTACAATACTTCAATACCAAATTTTATGCAGCCACTTAGCTCTGCAGACTCAGCCACATACTATAGAAAAAACTGCAACTAATAGATTGGCGCTGAGCATATTAGTCGCTTTCTATATAATGTAACAGGACTTGCCAAATGTAATGAAGCCCATTTTGGACGCGAATAACTCGTGAACCAGGCCCAATCTAGTCAAACGGAGTTGAGATTCATAATCAACGAGTAACACTGCATAATAAGGCTAACTGGTCTGTTAATAATTTTGGGCACAAACAAATTTTAACGACTGTCTTCAAATCGCCAAACAGGGGGCTACCCCCGAAAAGTGCATCTGAAACCGTTGGTGTTCGTTTGACATATATTTTAACATATTTGGATACCAGACGGATCCGCAAAAAAAGGTTGCTTGAACACCTTCCCCTACTTTCGCTAAGTTGACTTTCTCGCAAAATGCATGTTAAGTGCCTTGCCTGACTGAATTAAAGCATTCAGGCCTGGGCCTATTTTGATAAAAATTTCTTTGATAATTTTGCAGTCTACTATTGCGGCTAGTTGGTCCAGCCAACTAAGATTGAAAATGTCGAAGATTCCTGTCATTAATCTGGCTTACTCTACTGTTCCCTCTGTCAGATAATTTTCGCTTCTTGTGTTTAACTTAAGCTCTACATTACAGTATGGTGTGTCGTGCGAGTATATGTCTTTCTCCCATATACTATGCACTGCAATAAGAGAACATTATTTATGAGCATGTTCTGTGACAACGTGAGAATGTTGCTTGAGTAATCAAATTATGTAATCAGATGAATCTCTAAAATAACTCATAGACCAGCATCAGTACCACTGATGTCCACGTTGCAAGGAACCACTGGCCCCCTAGGTAATGCCATCGGCGTGCTTAGCGCGGGGGCCTAACTCCGTTGACACTTTGTGTAACTAACTAACTAACTAACTAACTAACTAACTAACTAACTAACTAACTAACTAACTAACTAACTAACTAACTAACTAACTAACTAACTAACTAACTAACTAACTAACTAACTAACTAACTAACTAACTAACTAACTAACTAACTAACTAACTAACTAACTAACTAACTAACTAACTAACTAACTAACTAACTAGCTAGCTAGCTAGCTAGCTAGCTAGCTGCTAGCTAGCTAGCTAGCTAGCTAACTAACTAGCTAACTAACTAACTAACTAACTAACTAACTAACTAACTAACTAACTAACTAACTAACTAACTAACTAGCTAGCTAGCTAGCTAGCTAGCTAGCTAGCTAGCTAGCTAGCTAGCTAGCTAACTAACTAACTAACTAACTAACTAACTAACTAACTAACTAACTAACTAACTAACTAACTAACTAACTAACTAACTAACTAACTAACTAACTAACTAGCTAGCTAGCTAGCTAGCTAGTGAAAGATATTTATACTCAGCGTTTGTATTCTCATGGTCATTGTTTGTTTGTTTTGTTAGTAAAGCGCTCTCCCGTTTCATTTGGTGCCGAGACCAAAATTGTTGTGTTGCGTTGTGTGCACCCAACGTCTGTGACCTCTGCTACTACTACCGTTCTCCGACTCCTACCACTTCCACTACCACCCACCACTATGGTTCGTACAAAGAAACCTCCGGCCACTCGTTCCACCTACCGCAAGACGGCTCTCAAGTCCAACCCCACTTCTCCGACTGCTTCCGGTTCCTCCTCTCACTCGTCCGTCCACCTCTCCGTTAGTCAACTCAACCTCACAGCTGCTCCTCCCGTTCGTCCGCCCTCGGTTCCCCCTACACTTTCGCAAGATGACGACCGCCCTCCTCAGCCCACCACTACAGATTTCCTTCACTTCCTCCAACAACAACAACAACGCCATGACGAACAACAACAACGCCACGAAGAACAACGACAACGCCATGAAGAACAACAACAACGTCAACAGGACGCGTTCATACAACTCTTGCGCCAACAAGAACGCTTGATTGCAACCCTCCAAGATCGACCTCACGCCGCTCACCCACAACTTTCTGTCACTCTTCCGCGTCCTTCTATCTACTGCTTCAACCAATCGGCTAACGATGTCTCCTTCGCTCACTGGTCCGCTGATGTCACCTCCTTCGTCCAGCAATCTGGACTGCCATGGCGCAAGGTGCTGGAAGATGCTCTCGACCCTCCCGCCCGGCAACAGTTTCACTCTCTTTCTGATCCCCAGACTACAACTCTTGCAGCTGCCCTCACTCATCTCGAACCTCTCCTTCAGCCAGCCGAGTCTCCAATTCAGGTTGCCCTCACCTTACTTCAACAGCCACCCACTTCCGACGTCATCCAGCTTGCCAACCATTTCAAGTCTCAGATGGCTCGTCTGCCCACCGCGGAGAGTATTGCTGCAGCCGCGTTCGTCAACCTCCTTCCCTATCCAGTCAAAAAGCACATGATTCATCACCTCTCCGATCCCGCCCAGCCTCACGACATCTACTCGGTTACCACAGAAGCTGTCAAGTACTACAACACCGAGCAGGCCATCAACAGTTCCCTCAGCCGTCGTTCGTCATCCCCATCAGTTCCGCAGCCAGACAAGTCCAACAGTTCACCTCCCAAATGTTATAAATGCAACAAAGTTGGCCACATCTCCCGTCACTGTCGTTCGCAACCCGTGTCTCCTCCCCAGTCTACTCCTGCCAAGTCGTCTCCTGTATCTCCGGTTCGGACGGTTGTTCGCAGTCTGCGTGTTCAGTCGACTCGTCCCTCTCAGTCCCTCTTCACTCAGCACCGGCCTACAATAGAGTCTCGTGTCACTGGTGTCGTTCGATGGTTCAATTCTCGTTATGGCTTCATTTCCCGCCCCGAGGTTCAGCAAGACTACTTCTTCCTCCCGTCTCAAGTTCATCCTTCCTCATCCCAGCTTTCGTTGTGCGATGGAGAAGAGGTTCAATTTGATGTTGTGGATGGCCAGCCTCTCTTTGTGGCGGTCAACATTACTCGTCTCAAGGATCCCTGTTCACACTCTGCTTCCCAGTCGCCTTCCAGCTCTCCCATTTTTCAAGGTTCCCGCTCTCCCGATTCTCATGTTTCCGGACGATCGTCAGGCGCAGATGTAGCCCCGGTTCAACAACGAAGACGCTCGTCCGAGGGGGAGTGATGAAAGATATTTATACTCAGCGTTTGTATTCTCATGGTCATTGTTTGTTTGTTTTGTTAGTAAAGCGCTCTCCCGTTTCACTAGCTAGCTAGCTAGCTAGCTAGCTAACTAACTAGCTAACTAACTAACTAACTAACTAACTAACTAACTAACTAACTAACTAACTAACTAACTAACTAGCTAACTAACTAACTAACTAACTAACTAACTAACTAACTAACTAACTAACTAACTAACTAACTAACTAACTAACTAACTAATGTTTTTACTTAGTAAATAACTAACTAAATTCAACCGGCACAACACTGGTCCCGGTTAAGTAAACATAACCGACCTAACGCAATAAAGATAACTGAAACGATCACTGCAGCGCATGTTTTAAAATTAATAGTAAAATGCGCAGCAGGTATCGGAGTTTTCCACCTATATAACCGGAAACTGCGAAAATTCAGGCTCACTTTTTCGCAAAAGTTTGTAGTTTCCGCCGTGTACTCTATTGTATGACGAGATGAGCCAGGATCCTGAAGGTAGGGCCAATTTTTTAGTTGTTTGTTTTTATGCAGGGTTTGCTTTGGTGTAGGCAACTGAGGACACAGGGAGCAAGTTTGGCATGAGCGAACTGCTGCTGGTGTATGCTGAGATGGAAAACCACTTGAAGACACTATTCGATGCCCTGACTTCAAGTGAACGATTTCTTTCCTGAAACTCAACAATCGCTACCGGGACGCGGGTTGTGAACGGAATTTGATAAATAGTTCAATTCTGGTACTACCACTCGATGAATGCTGTTGTGTCAAAGGTGGGTGTCACAGTAGCGTATCCAGGATTTTGGAAAGGGGGGTGTAAAATTTTGAAAGTGACTGGTTGGGCCGCTGGCCAACCAGGGTAAGAAAATTTAGCCAAATTAGCCTTCAAAAACGGGTTTAAAACGCATTCCGAGCTTAAAATTAACAGAAATTGCAAGTTTTAGTAGTTTATAATGGCCTGGTTGGGCTTCTGCCCGACCAGGGCGAGAAAATTTTGAGAATTTGGCCTTCAAAAACGCATTTAGAAGGCATTCTGAGCACAAAATACACAGTTTTAGTACATAATTCATTACTTTCTTATATTTTTGACAGACATTTTCTTCCTACCTCCACCGCAAAGGGGGGTGTACACACCCTACACCCCCCCCTGGATACGCCACTGGTGTGTTACTACTTATCAAAGAAAGAAAGAAAGAAGAAAGAAATTTTTACTTCCCAGACAATGTACATAATAGTACGGACAGACAGTATCACAAGAAACTCTGCAGTGCATATCTTAATGACAAGGGAAGAAGGACTGAGTTAGCTCAAGGCTATTTTATAACTCAGCCCTATCGGTTAGTAAAACGCGATAAATTTATGTTCTAAGATTATGATAAAAGGTTCCAAATTTATCATTCTGACAGCTACGTTGTTTTGAATACACATAGTCAGGTCGGAAGAATATACGAGACTCGGTCAGATTTACTAGGATTCAAATATTTTATCAACTATTTACTTAATTTGCCCCAAATTTGTCATGATAATTTTTCATTTAGTAGATATAAGTTTTATTGCTTAGATTATTAATTCAAAATTAATGAAACAGACAAATTGCAAGTGTATTTTTAAAATAAAAGTTTTAGTCTCAACGATACGATATTATTTTACAGATCATTAGTTCAGTTGTTAGTCCAAAACCGTTAGTGTTACATGTTAGTTAATTGTCCCACATGCTGTCAAAAGTGTTGCGTGTATAGGTTAACTGTTAGTCACCGTTGTAAGGTAGAGAACGTGCGATCATTATCTGGGATGATTGGTTTTCTATCGCAGTGCTTGCTAGGCCAATTCGCTATCATCAAGAATAAAACCTTGGCAACCATTCCGCATCTGTGCAACTTTTACGGTTCCAGATCTTACGAGCTACTCCATAGGATATAATTTTAAACGTGTTTTTCCTTCTGTACTGTACAATTTGACTGCAATTTAGGCTATGGTTGTTACTTGCACACTAGACATTCTTTGTTGAATGTCTGTACAACGCTGCGTGTCTATCGCATCTTTCTATCGCAGTGCTAGACCAAGTCGCTATCATCAAGAATAAGGCTTGGCAACCATTCCGCATCTGTGCAACTTTTACGGTTCCAGATCTTACGAGCTACTCCATAGGATATAATTTTAAAGGTGTTTTTCCTTCTGTACTGTACAATTCGACTGCAATTTAGGCTATGGTTGTTACTCACACACCGGACATTCTTTGTTGAATGACGCTGCGTGTCTACAGTAGTAGTAGGATAAGAGCCGCACTCAGAGCCTCTATGTAAACACACAACTGGTCGGTAAGATTATCTCGTCGCTGTTTAAAATTTTAAGGCTTAAATTCAGTTTTAAGGCTCAGATACCACGTAAGACTTCTTATCAAAAAGCTGACTTGGAGGTTTCACTTGCCCCGCCAGGTTTTATCTGTCGCTTCCCAAAAGTCGTAATCGACTGACAGTCCAGTCCAGTCAAGACGGCCGGCTGTATGACAAGCTCCAACAACTGGCAGACCACAGGTTGGTAGACTATCGGCTAGATTACTTTGGAGGATACTATCTCTTCATCTCCCTCTGACCCGGTTGCTGGCCGGAGCAGCGGTTCGCTAGGGGCGACTTTGAGGCGACCATGGGGACTTCCAAGACCCAGACGTTGGTCGCAGGGTGCTGTTCCATGACCTGCTGTACCAAACCGGCTTCGAGATCAGCCACCTCACGCCGACCGGTCTGACAGACAAAGTGGTACAGGCGCCCAGCACCTGCATTGGCGGCTGGACAATGTCCGACCGGTCAATAGCCGCCACTGGGGCAGGTGCTACAGACTATTGAAAGAGCTGGAGGTGATGGTTGCGAGTCTGGAGCTCTGAGTGATTTATTTAGTGATAGTGTAATTCCAGCAAACATTGTGCCGCTACCTCTAGCACTGCTTGTTAGAAAGGTGACCAAATACAGATTATCTGCAAACAAGTTATGCAATTCTGTTCATCGGTTAACACTGTTCTTGATTTGCTGCAATGTATTTACATACCCAGTTCCCTTATATGCTTGGTATGTCCAGTTGGTTTGCAAATTTCGGGTTTGCTTGTCCAGAAACCAATCCATTCGTGCATTCGAAAAGAGATTTTCTCGCTGTAATTCGATAGCTGAACTTCAATCTCAACCATGTTCACTGCATCGGTATTATGGCCAGTTGTAGGGAAGTCTTATGCCAATAAGCTATAACTGAAGAAGCCGTTTCAAACGTTTCGTATTGCACATAGGTTTTGATCTTACTACGAATCAAGATGGCTTCTGTGTTTGACGACAAGAATCACCTGCGCGCCTGGGTCAGTAAATTCAATGTTCAGATGTATGTTGATGAGCAGCAGACGCCTCCTCCTGAACAGGACATAAGTCACTTCTATATTAGGTGCTCAATCCTTGAAAGGTTGTTGATATTTTCAAGAAGACTCAATTACACAGGAGAACAGCAGACACAAACAACAATGAAGGGCACAGTCATTACCGGCGCAGTCATCTCGGCAGGCAGAGGGAAGAGAAGATGAAGAGAATGAAGAGCCCAGCTCTCTTCTTACTTGTAAAGGCCACTCTGACCCAAATATCATCAAATCACCCATCATAAGATAAGAGAGCCAAGTTCAATGAACAACCGTTCAGTAACCCACACACGCCAAAACTGCATTGAATTTACTTGTCTTTCCAAACCGGTTTCCAAAGTCGTTGCATAAACAAGTTAATATACTTCAACACTCCTGTAAGCTCCAAATTGGGCCGGCTTATGTACGGTAGTGCTGAGTACTACAGATGCGGCTGTACTGAGGTTCAAATCCTAGGCATTGGATCCAGCCGTTGCGAATTGGAACTGCTAGAAAGTAGAGTGCAGTACTACTGTTGTATGTGTACTCTCTAAAGGTGATCTGCGGTTTCAAAAGCGCAGATTGTACTGCGAAAACATGAGCGCAGATTATTTGCACCCACTCGCAGATTTTACTACCGCTATCAAGCACTTCGGCACTGCAGATAAATATGCGTTTTGATCGCAGATTTATCTGCCACGTTTTTGTTTTCTTGGAATGGTTTTCTCCCGCTACTTTGATTGTGAGTAATCCATCAGAGTGTTTGTTGTATATGTATTAGAAAAGGCTATGCGTTCACTCCTGATGAAATTCAAACAACTCAGATGTTATCGGTCTTTCTGTGGCATCATGAGGCGCAGCGGAAAAGGTTGACAAGGTTTGATTTTTGTTTGTTTGTTTCTTCATCGTTGTGTAGAAATTTCTCGCATAATTTTCAACTCCCTTTCCCTGTGGTCTGATAGAGTCGTTTGTCTTAGGGGCTGCACCAAACGAAGCAGGTTGCTAGCTATAAGCTACAATGCCCCTTGCAGCTCACCTGCCCCTTTAGTCTATTGCCGATAGTTTCGGTTTTGGATAAAGAGAACATCGACACAAAACAAACGTGTTTGACATTGTGGGACGGGAAGGGAGGACAAATCCTATGTGAGAACAGGTAGGTGGCACGTATGCATGCCAAGTTGTCAAGTTCTAAAGCGCTCTCAGCACTCATAGTGTACGCATCCAGAAACAGTACAGAAAATCAGTTAGTTATTTTAGAAGGCGTTTGGTTTGAAACCTTACTTTGCCTACAAGCCAAGCTCAGACAAGAAATTTTAGCTTGTTCCAAATGTTGCCACGCATTCTGATGCCCATCTCCGTTCATACTGCAGCGAAGGCGTGCTAAAAGGAGAGAGCGAGTGCTTGGTCAGAATGACAAAATTCCCGCTGGAATAACAGCAATTGATCCCATGTTCGCTTCGAGAAAGTAAGAATTTTTCTTGCATCAGATGGATTCACTATCGGATGCAAAGCAAACTACATTGTACATATGTGTTTCAGTGTGATCTAGCCCGTGTATCAAATCAGGAGATGGTGAAGGAGTGTAGACGTAACAAAACGTTGACCAGGGTTGTATATTTTTCCGAAAAAAACCTCGGCCTGTTTTTTTCCAGTTTTTTTCCGGTTTTTTTCCGGTTTTTTTCCTAAATCGCGGAAAAAAACTCCAGCCCAAGTTCTGAGTATCCTAGGCTGGTTTTATGATTCCTAACGCTTTCTAGCGCCTTCCTCAGTCTTGTTAGACCAGAAATACACGTGTTACATAGATATAAATCACGAAACAGGCATGAAACAGTGCCTGACAGGTTCCATAAATAACGCTATATGCAAATTTTCTTACAGCAGTTTGCATTTTTGTTTTTTCATGCCAAATTTGGTCTTTTTTGTTGTTTTTCTAACAGTTTTGAGTCAGTATGGCCTATTATACATAGCAAAAGTCCATTTTTTAAACGAAAAATGATGTAAATTAGCTATTTTTAGCTTGAGTTTTTTTCCGCGATTTATGTTTTTTTCCTACCCTTAGGAAAAAAACCGGTTTTTTTCCGGAAAAAAACAGTTTTTTTCCGGTGTTTTTTTCCCACCTCACATCCCTGACGTTGACCCGGTGCTTCTGCCTCTTCTCAATCCCACAGAATAAAAAAATTGGAAGAAATCAGCCAGGTCTTTACTGTATAGTATACTTCCGGTAGTGTGCGCATTTGCTCTGTGAGGCTCAACTCAAAGTGTTTATTATTTCTTAAGAGCCAATGCACGTAAAAAGGGTAAAATCATGTAAAGTAGCTATGTCAGGGATTTGGACCAAGTAGTGTTTTTTGGTTAGTATAAGAGTAGAAACGACCACGTGCGAGATGGTTTTTGCATATTCCCCCATACAGCAGAATTATGACATTTTTTGTGATTTTTGCTCCAAAAATCGTTTTTTGCCCATAACTTTCTAACCAGTGGTCCAAACTTAACCGCGAATACATCAAAAGATGTGTCTTTCTTTGTAAAATCTCCTGATAAAATCTCAACTCCATTGCTTTTTCCCCTCTCGAATTATTCGCGAAAAATCGGTCAAAAAGACCCCAACTTTGAGGTCATTTTTCTCGCTTGGAGGTGATAACCTAGAGGCGTCATCTGGTGGACCTAATAGAGCAACACCTGTACTATAAGAATGTAAAAAAATTATCATGGGCATTTTTGATTTGCGCGAAAAAATTGAGCTCAAAGTTTCGAAAAGTGCTAAAATTGAGCATTGGTTTCCTCGCATTTTCGCGTTAATCAAAGCATACATAGCGCTTCTGGGAGCGTCTGAGAGTCTAAAATGCAGTCGTTCAGTAAGAATTGAATCCAGTGCGTTGCTATTGTGCAGTAAATGCTTCTTTTTTGGAAGAACTGGTCAGACAGGTTCCTTTTGCTTGACAAGGTGAAGCTTGAATTCTAACACGGTAGAGTACGCTAATCGTTGCTAAACTTCCTAAGCGAATATGTTGACTTATTGCTTTGCGCAAGCTTTTAGCCAAAATCCAATCATAGTACGTAATTACCAGTGTCATAACCCCTATTGTTGGTGGTTCCTGGGGTTAGACAGAATAAAGCTGGGCTGGACGGCGGACGGTGCGGCAGGTGAAGAAGAGGTGGTTTTTGATAAAAAGTTGATTTTGGTAATTTTGTTGAAAGTTGAAATAAAACGTGTTGCCGAAGAGAAGGTAGTGAGAAACGAAAATAGTGTAGGTCGACGCCCTCTCCGTTGATCAAGTCAGCCGGTAGAGAGCCGAGAAGGGTAGACAAAAAGTATCAATTTCGCACTAAGTGACTACCCGAGGAAAAGCGACAAGTTACCACACTACAGGCGGTCGACAGGACGAGGCACTCACTGCAGGAGGCTTGTTCTCAGTCCTCGAAGTCGCGTCGGCGAAGCTAGGCGGGCTCTGCTTGCACTGTGAATCCAGTCCACGAGACAAGTCTTTACTGCGCAGCCGCACACTAGTTACCAAATCAAAAAGAATAAAGTACTGGGTGAGTTGGAGAAAAAGAATACAGAGAGCGCCATATTGGATCACAATCACCCTATCACCGAGCTTCACGCACTCCGAAACTCCGCCCCCGACCAATCATCTGCACGCCTCCTCCTCGTTCTTCGGTTCTTATTGGCCGGTCAGTGAGGCCATGTTGGTTTGCCTGCCAGCTGCCAGCGAACGGGTCCCGACGCGAACACTCCGCTCCTCCTGCATAGCTACTGCGCGCGAATACGGTAGAACTTGAACAGGGCTCTGCACACAACTCCCACTCTGGTCGGCGACGTCCTCGGCGCCAGGGCCGCTCTCCAAAAATAATAATGAAGGCGTTAGTAACAGGTGTTAGTAGAAAGACGAGTGGTAGTCAAGGAGGGCCGGGAGCGCTAGTGCCCGGACCTCCAGATGGCGGCGGAGGGGCAAGCGTCACCTCCACGAACTGGTGCACACCGGCGATGTAGCGTCCGTCCTTCATAGGGACCATCGATCCGGAGTGACTTCCTCGCGCCGCTGTGATTTCCTTCGAGTCTCGTCTAGAAGCCACTAGGTGGAATGGCTGAATCAACTCCGGTTGAACCAGCTGGTGTCCCGTGCGTCTCCAGCGCGGGTCTGACTCCACGTCCGGGTAGGGGTCCCACAGCGAGAGCGTGCCAGCGGCGATGTTGGCTCGGATTCGTTTCAGGATGTTGTCCGGGACAGTCAGCTGGGCCGGCACGGGTGGAGGGATCTTGTAGGCATACCAGTCCGTTCGATTGGCAGCCGAGCAGTAGAAGTCGACGGGTTTGAACCGTCGAACGAGGTATCCTGGGACCAGCGTACTCCACGGCGGAGCACCTCGATCAGCGCGGTAGCACCCCAGCGTCAGGATGAATCGTTGCAGTCGAAAGTGCCGATAAGACTGCTGACGTCGAGCGTATCCTACCTGTGGACGAAGTTGGTGGAACATCGTCTGACCCGAATCGTTGTAGCTGCCGTCCTCATGGTGATGGTCGACTCCCTGGTACGGCTGCTCGATCACGAAGTAGGCCGTGTTGTCGGTGAGCTCTTGCATCATCTGTCGTTCCTCGTAGGACAAAGGCTGCGGCGGACGGTTGGTGATGTAGGGAAGCAGGTTGGCGTCCTGAGAACTTTTGTGGTCCCGGAGGTTGTGTTCCGCTCGTAGCTGCATAATTCGATGAAAGAGCCGCAATTGGTGCAAGTACCAGCAGAACAGCTCGGCCAGCACCCCGACGATGATCGTAGTGACTCCCGGTGGAGGTGGTGGGTCGGGAGGAACGAAGTGATGATGCGCCGCAAAGGCGGTGACAGCTGCTCCCAACACCGGGTGTCCCAGCAGGGTGAGAACCATCCTCGGTCCCAGACTCATTAGGTAGAGTCGAGCGAGTCCCAGCGGGTGGATGAAAGGGTTGCTGACCACCAACTGGGCCATTGCCAGCT
>JASANB010005202.1:0-15443 GCA_030248155.1 Sabatieria punctata | reverse complement strand
GTACTAAAATTATCTGGTAAAGGCGTTTGATTTTGATATGGCATGGCATAGTATAGAAGGAGCTGTTTTGAATTTGGTTTGGTATGGTAGGCATCCCTGCATCTGGGCTGGGTTGCTGGTAGCAGGCAGATAAACTATAAGGTGTGTGACTGTAGTGTACCGACGTACGTATACCAAAGCTTCATTTTCTGGGTCTAATCTAAATACCACCTAGATTCAATAAACCAGAGATTGACTCTAATTTGTTGACAGTGTTATTGTATTGTAGTGCATCATCTTCCTTCGATGATGAAGATGATATGCTGTTTTATTTTATTATTCATTCAGAACTTGAGAAAATGTGACATTCAACGCCAATTTTCCACTGGGAAATTTGTCGTCTCTTTATTACCATTGCTTAGTTATTCACAGCTTTGAAGCTTGAACCTAAATTAATTAAAATCCATGTTTTCACATTGGGTAATATGTAGAAACCAGTTAGTAGCAGTAGCGCAATTTCTCTATTTTGCAAAACAAAGCTACTATGCACGTAGCTACTAGCTAGTACGTGGTTAACTTAGAGATAGCTTCTTTCAGTTAATACTAATATGCAGTTTTGATAAGATTCAAAACAGTCTTTTGAGTCAAGCTCTAGTTACTCTGAAAGTCAGACTGAAAATGAAATTCAAAAATGATTTGAAGATTTGATTTGAAGGAAGATTTGATTTGATTTTGAAGATTCAAAAATGAAATTTTGGCCAGAGATGTAAAAATTAACTTAATTGTAATTGAAATGGGCATAATTGGCCCGTTTTTAATTTCAATTGAACTAATTTAATTTAATTATAAAATTGGGTTACAATTTAATTTTAATTTGATTGAAATTCGCCCGGAATTTCAATTATTTTTTCAATTATTTCCCTTGGTGCATGTCAGTAAATGCGCAAGTGCTAGAGAGACAAATGACTTCAAACAAAAACTTATTTTGGCTTTGTCACCTGTTTATGCTGACGTTATTTATTTATTTTGTAATATTTTATTATCAAGAACAAGAAGTCATTAGTACAAGAAGCATACATGTAACAGGGGGGGTCTGGGGGGGTCTGCACCCCACCCGAAATAGGCCAGACCCCCCCGGATGGGGACCCCCCCCCCGAGACGATTTCACCGACCCCCCCCCCTCCGATTTTTCTGGCAAGTAAATTTTCGAGCAAATTTTTGCAATTTTTTACAATTTCACATACAAAAATTGCCAAAATCGCCTGCAAAACAGCACTTTTTAGCTGTATTTCAGCCCAAATTAGCGATTTTTGGGTATTTTTAGCCCAAAAATTGCGATTTTTTCGATTTTTGAGCGTTTTTTAGTGCCCACCCCCCTCCCCCAAAATTTTGGCTCCGACCCCCCCCCCCCGGCCGGCGCCAGACCCCCCCCTCCCCCATCGGCGGATGACCTGTTACATGTATGACAAGAAGTCTCCAAACTTTTACATTGACATTTTCCCAAGTACTGGGAATACCACTGCCTATTAAAACCAAAAATACCACAAGTTTTCAAAAAATGCAAAAATAATTGAAACCCCCTATACCGTTCTTTCTATTTCAGAGTATTGTAGCTATCAATTCCCTCCAGTTTGGTGTCAGTCACATTGGCTGAACGAAGGAGCAATGTGGTGAAATATATCTTCAAATTTGAAAAACTATTTTTTGTTTTTGTACTGCAACAAAATTTCCTACTGGAATTTCTAGCCTACGAATGCGAGTTCTGGTTAAAAGTTAGTCCCAACTCCGATTACTGCCTTAGAAATCCGATTTTAAAATTTTGGTCCCCATAGTTAAGCGGGACGATATTCAGAGGAGCCTGAAGCATCGAATGGGATATCCTTTGCGCTGAGAACATAACCCATCTTGATGTCTTAGTCGTCCAACTCTGAGCCAGTTTCATTTTTGGAAATATAAATGAATACGCAGACGCAATCGGTTCAGAGACTGACTCTTAACACCTGCCTAGGAAGAAGCATCATAAACAAGCCCAGATAATCTTCTGTAACCACAATGTTACGTCCACTTCTGTAAGTTTCGCCATGTTTTTCCATTCTACTAACCTTCACCCACGAATTCAGAAAGCCAAAGAAAGAACGAAAGTTCTCCATAATTCCTGCTCTGCAAAAGACATCTGATCTGGTAACAGCACCTATCAAAATAGCTGCTCAGCAGTTTCTTCAACTGAACATTGGTGGCACTCCTTACAGAATCCGCATCAGCACCATTCTAAACCAAAAGCCGACCACCTTTATCTACCAGTTCATGCAGATGAAGCATAGAGAGCGACTGGACAACTGCGACGGATACGATGAGAGTCGGGGGCACTACTTCTTTGAGCGGTCATGTCAGCTGTTCGACCCGATCTACCGCTTTTTTGTAAGCGGTCACTGTCACCGACCATACGGTGTGTGCTGGAGTGAGT
Source organism: Sabatieria punctata (assembly GCA_030248155.1). NCBI lineage: Eukaryota > Metazoa > Nematoda > Chromadorea > Araeolaimida > Comesomatidae > Sabatieria > Sabatieria punctata. The sequence continues at coordinate 13,000 of JASANB010005202.1, read as the reverse complement.
TCCAAGAAGAATTGAAGTTCTGGAAGCTGGTGCCCATCGAGTGCTACTTCATGCGTTGCTGTTGGCCCACACTGCCCAGCCAACTGCAGTCCGCATTGCCTCCACCAAACCCTTTTTATCAACAAAACTTCAATGCCGATATCAGGTACCGCAACATCAGAGAATCTGTCTGGAACCTATTGGAGGAACCAGCCACATCGATGTCAGCGCGCTTGGTCAACATCATGTCACTGCTAACGATCCTCATATCAAATATGGCTCTGGTGCTGTCAACGATGCCTGACTTCCAGCAGAAGGTAGAAGGGGAAGCCCGACCACACAGGTCGCTGGAGCAATTAGAGATTGGCTGTGTGCTCTGGTTCAGCTTCGAGTACCTGACCAAGCTTGTAGTTGCTTGCAATCGCAAGGGTTTTGTTCTGAAGCCCATGAACCTGGTGGATTTGGCCGCCATTCTGCCCTTCTACCTGGAGTCACTGGTGTCGGCTGCCGGGCTAGGTGCTGAGCAGTTGCGGAGCTTCAAAAGCGCACTTGTAGGCATTCGCATCTTGAAAGCCATACGGATTGTTCGTGTCTTCAAGTTTGGGAGGTACAGTGTTGGGATGCAACTGTTCGCCAGGACACTCTATGTGACAATGCAACAGATGAGCATGTTCGGTATAGTTGTGGCGGTGGGCACGTTCTTCTTCTCAACCCTCATCTACTATGCTGAGAAAGACGACCCCAACAGTCACTTCTACTCCATACCTGCTGCTATCTGGTGGGCAGTTCAGACAGTTTCTTCAGAAGGATATGGCGACATTCTGCCGGCTACTTTAGGTAAGACAAAATCCCCCACTAGGTTCAGATGTAAATGCACATTCACGTTTCAGTGGGAAAGATAGTGGCAGCAGCGGCGTCCTTGTCTGGCATTCTGGTGCTGGCCCTGCCCATTTCAATCGTCACCAACACCTACCTGAATCTGTCGAGTCAAGAGGAAAATCAACGCAGAGAGGCACCGCAGCAACCTCCTTCCACCAATGCCACCCCCGAGCGCAGTCCTAAGGGTTTCCTAAAGCGAAAGAAGATTTGGTTGGATAACTTGAGAGCCAAGAAGGAATTGAGTAACATTCGAAGTATGCTGGCCGCCGCACGCCGACAGGATGCAAACGGTTCATGACCGCTTTCTGAAGTCTATTTTATGGACACGTGTAGTGTACTGTATGTGTGTATGTATGGTGATGTGATGTGTGTATGCTTATTCATTCTTTATTTTCGGATTTCCTGGAATACATTGAAATAGATTAGAATCTCTCGACTAGTCTGTGAAACCAACTTGTTTACCGACTCGCTTACAGAATACATGAATTAGTAAATGAAGGGTTACTTCTGATCAGAATCAAATATGACAACTATTTATGAAGACGAAATAACATACAACTATACATGTTCGGTTAGACATAAACCTCTAGAGCGCAAATCCATCCAAGACAGAAGACCAGTCTAGTAAATTCCAAGCACCAAAAGCTGTGACACAAAATGAAGACCATGCCAGCTGTTTGCCTGGTCAGCTCAACTATAGACTAGCTTAAAACAAGCTTTTAATTCTACATGCAGCGTGTGCCGGTATTATGTTTTGAGATGTTGAGATTTATTTGGCAGGTGGTTCCAGACATGGGCTAGCATTTCGGCTGAGGGGTGGTAGAATTTCCAATTCCTGAGGGGGGGCTGAGGGGGGGTAGGAGCGCCTGAGGGGGGCTGAGGGGGTGGTAAGCCAAAAAGTCCGATTTTTGGCTAAAATCAAGGTTTTTTGGCTGATTTTTCATTAAAATACGTTAAAATAAGCTATTCTAAAGTCATTTACACCTAATCCAGGCATATTTTTATCATAATTTTCTATACAAAATTCTTCCAAAAAATTCCTGAGGGGGGGTAGCGGCCGGCTGAGGGGGGGGGTAGGTCAGAGCCTGAGGGGGGGCTAACCCCCCCTCAGCCCCCCCCCTTTGCCCATGTCTGGGTGGTTCCAAGATTAACAATCCAGAGTAGAACATTTTCTGTCAACATTTTCTGTCTTGTAGTCAACCTGCTTGATATTTTTTTCAACAAAGCGCTATGTATCTTCAGCAATAAACCAACCATACCATATCGATTTTAGTCATCACAGTATGGGACGCACTGATACCAGCTTGCCGCAAACCTCTGATCGCACTAAAGCTTGTTGCTGAAGCTGATTTCCCAAGTGAAGGAGAATAAAACTGGAGCTAATTCAATTTTGATTCTGGGACTTAATAAGGTTAAACTTTATGAGTGCAGTTAATGAGGCTTCAGAGGAATCGTTTCAAAGCTCCTGTAATCCTTCTTTAGTTGCCTGTGGTCTTAGTCAAGAATCCCAAAATGCTAGGTCCAGTCCTGTAAGTTTGGATTTTTTGGCTGAAACTTCTATATGCTTAGTGTTTACAACCTTACAGAATGCCGAAATCGAGTGTATGGACAAAGAATGTTCGTAGATATTCGGCCATTCCAGCCATTCAAGACATGGCCCTGGTTTGCAGACTACCGGTCATTATTCCAAGTGAAGTGTACCTCCAATTTAATATTGGGGGTACTCCTTACCGAATTCGCACAAAGACTGTGCTTAAGCAAAATCCAGCCACTCTCTTGTACCAGTTCATGCAGATGAAGCATGAACAACGATTGGAGCACTGTGACGGATATGACGAGAACCGGCAGCAGTACTTCTTCGAGCGCTCATGTCAATTGTTTGACCCTATCTACCGGTTTTTTGTGAGTGGTCACTGTCATAGACCCTATGGCGTGTGTTGGAGTGAGTTCCACCAAGAACTGAAGTTCTGGAAGTTGGTGCCGATCGAGAAATACTTCATGCGTTGCTGTTGGCCCACACTGCCCAGTCACCTCACACCACTGCTGCCGCCTCCAAACCCACGTTACCAGCAAAACTTCAGTCCGAGTGTCAAGTACCACAAGTTCAGAAGATCTGTATGGAATCTAATGGACGAACCAGAAACGTCTATGTCAGCGCGTCTCATCAACATCCTGTCACTGCTGGTGGTTCTGATCTCAAACACAGGTCTCATCCTTTCCTCAATGCCCGAATTTCAGCAGAGGGTCGAAGAGGAAGCTCGACCGCACAAGTCGTTGGAACAGTTGGAGGTCGGCTGTGTGGTCTGGTTCAGCTTCGAGTACCTGACCAAACTTGCGGTTGCTTGCAACCGCAAAGGTTTTGTTCTGAAGCCCATGAACCTGGTAGACATAGCAGCCATTCTGCCGTTCTACTTGGAGTCAGCAGTGTCTGCAGCGGGACTGGGTGCCAAGGAGTTGGGCAGACTGAAGAGCGCTCTGTTAGGACTGCGCATTCTAAGGGCAGTCAGAATAATCAGAGTGTTCAAGTTCGGTCGGTACAGCACCGGAATGCAGTTGTTCGCGCGCACACTCAGCTTGACCTTGCCGCAGCTGAGCACGCTGGGCGTGGTGGTGCTGGTTGGCACCTTTTTCTTCTCAACTATCATGTACAATATCGAGCGGGACCAGCCGAACAGCAGATTTTACTCAATTCCTGCTGCCGTCTGGTGGTGCATTCAGACTGTGTCCTCAGCTGGGTACGGAGACATGCTACCCACTACTATCCGTAAGCTATTATTGCCATATCTTACGATTTTCGTTTCAGTTTTTTTTAGCAAATTTTGTGTTTTTCCTACACTTTAGGAGAAAAAACGGATTTTTCGAAAAAACACTGGAAAAAAACACAGCAAACATTATTGAGTATTTCAGCAGGCAAAATGGTGGCAGCGGCAGCAGTTCTCTCTGGCATTATGGTGCTGGTGCTGCCGATATCGATTGTGGCCAACACCTACATGAACCTGTCGATGGAAGAAGAGGAACGGAGAAGAAAGATGCCCAAACAACCGCCTTCTACTAATGCCACGCCAGAACGCAGTCCCACCGGATTCCTGAAAAGAAAGAAAATCTGGCTGGATAACCTGAGATCCAGGAAAGAGCTGTCCAATGTGCGATCAATGCTGGCTTCCACTCATATTGAACATTCCAGCAAGGTTAAGGCAGACTAGTCACTCAACTGCCGTTCAACTCGGCGGGCTTTACTATAGCTTATACTTACCACCAAACCAAATCTAATTTTCGACAATGTAAAATCAAATACCAAATTTAGTAGTACAACCTCATTCAGTCAGCATTCCACTGCAGGTGGCTGTTAAAAATATTGATGTGCATTTCGTGAGAAAGTCAGCTTAGCTTTCGTGAGAAACTCAGCTTTAGGGGGCGTCCATAAACGACGTCGTTGCAGAGGGGGAGGGGGGTAGCAAAAACGACGTCGCTTTTTTCGCTTCAGGCCCCCAACCCCCTCCCCTTCGGCGGATGACGTGTTACATGTACGCTAATTGTGCTTGCTAATATTTAAAAAAGGCGCTTTGAATTTATTTAAAATTTATTTAAAGTTTTAAGAGGAAAGGAAACGCGTGACAAATCCTTGAATTTAGAGTTTCCACGGTTTAGGGTGACATCAATTGTGTTGTATTCGCTCACAGGCTATCTGTTTGTGCTTCCAGTGTATGCTTATTACGATTGAATCTGAATACCACTAGACTTCTTCTGGAAATGAACATTTGACTAAATTTTTTGCAGGAAAGTGCATAACTCTTGCCTGTCGAAAACATACGTACTGTGCACATAGTATACTACCACCAGCTCAAAATTATTATCCCTTCCGAAAAGACTGAAATATTTTTGATTTGTTCGGGAAGAATGCAACCCGGTTCATCTCAAAACCACTCATTTAACGTGATTTAGGTAGTTCAGTTTAAAAGGTTCGCACATAATCGAAAGTGTTTGAGTAGCTCTAACTGTGAATGACTCCAAAAGATATCGCAAAATTTTTTCAGAAACTTGAAACATGAATAACTCAAAACGGGGCTGAGTCCAGAAAAAGTGAAAACACCAGCGTGTAGCCAACGACCAGCTCTATCTTCCCTGAAACTATGGCAATCAGAACTCCACTCGGTATAATTTCGACCCAGTGGATTTTACTGCTATTTCTGAGCAGAACACGCAGATGCTTTTCAAGATGTACTAGAAACGATCTACCAACTGCTTGGTAGAACACATCTGGACCACAGAAAAAAGAGCTCCAACAAAGCTATGAGAACGGTAATTTTTTTTGCTTTGTTTTCGATGAATTCGCTTGTTATATTTAAAAAGTTGCTCAATGCCTCATGTCTATCACTGACCATCTGGGTGAGAAAGGACTGATTGGCTGAAGTCAGCAATGCATTGAAACCTGGAGTGACTGTCGAGAAATCCAGGTAATGGTTGACAAGAAAGAAGAAGAATCAGTCTGTAAAGAAGAACAACTGCGCTTCCACAAGCAAATGTAAGCAAGTGGAAAAAAAACCGAAAAAACACACCTCGCACCCCTGCCTCAGCCAGATGAAAATAGGTTGCTCCTCCACTCTCGACACCCAGCATTTGCCACAAAATGGCAAGGCTGCTTATATCGAAGAAGAGATAGAAAGGTATCGACATGAGAGCCAAATAAAACCCAACCAAGCTTGTTGTACGTGTATGTGTGAATACTGTTTGAACTCCAAAACTATGTTTGCGGTAGAAATGGCATTGCACAAACATGTGCATTACATGATACTGCTAATACAGGACCGACGGATGGTGAGGTGGATGGACGGTTAGGCAGATGGACAGATGGATGGTTCGGTGGATTGGTGGTTGGCCAGGTGGACAGACGGTCAAGCGGGAGACAAGCGAGTGGGGCAGACGGACAGACAGCTGGATGGTTGGGCAGACTGTTGGTCAGGCAGATGAACAGTTGGTCAGTCGGCAGATGGGTGGATGGTTGAATGGACATTAGGCGGATGGGCGGGCCGATTTGTGAACTGGGCACACGGACCAAAGTTTTCCTTTTTCTAAAGCGTATTCTACTTAAGCTTGTAATCTCTGAAAACAGCTCCGTTTGAATCCAAATCCATTTCAAATTGACAAAACATGAGCTACAGTATCAAACACGCTGGGGGCCGGTCTTCGTGAAATTAAGAACAGCCGCCCTATTTTCCGCCATTGTTTTTTCGGAGGAAAAAAATAAACGACGAAGATAGCGAACATAAAAAATGCAAAAGAACAAGCAGAATAGGTATTTTAGGAAGGCGACTTATTACCTTTGGAATCCATTGAAGCTTTAGCTGCTCTTATTACCTTAACCACTCCTTTCTCTCTCTCCCACTCTGCAGTGCTGGCGCCGACCGAAGTGAAGAAACGAATAAAAATAATAAAAAGAAGAGTTGTTAGCCAGCTTAGCACCTTCCACGCACAAAATGACTTTTTGACTGTGTGTATTATGCGAATGCAATAATTCCTTCCTCAACCGGCTCGATTCCTCTGATTGAATCCGATAAAAAAGATTTTTCTTTTTTGTCTTTATTTTTCTCTCCAGCATTGAGCGCTGCGTAAGATCGGCGGCGTAGTTTACGTAGCTTACCGTAGTTTACGTGGCCTTATCTTTCGCGTTGAGATAATAAACGATGATGGCCCACCAAATGATCAAAGACAGAGTGGCGTTCAGAGATTACAAGCTTTGCGCACATGGGCTTTAGTGTTGGTAAAGAGATTTAAAAATTCGCAGAATCATTGAATAGGGTGTCCAACTCGCGTGAAAAGCATGACTTTTTCTAAAGACGATACTAGCAATACGTTTTTTATTGAAAATTAAGCTAGAAGAATCAAATCACAGACAGGTAGCACTCAGTCAGAGAGCATGCGGTCCTTACAGCGCTTTCCATGGGCGCTTATTTAGATTAGAATTAGAATAGAAAGCACAGTACTAAATTAAATAAATATGCGAACATGGGCGCCTTAAAGGAAAAACCCATTACAAAATTAGGTGATGAATAGTAATGTGAATACCTACAAATTACCGCTTATTACAAACAACGATTAAGCACGTACAAGTAAATACAGTGTTGGCCATTAAAAAGATTGCTAGGCCTATTTTCAAGTTTTCCAACTAAGTTAAAATGGCCGCCATTCCGTCAATTTTCAACTGAAACAGAAGAGTTTTCTCACGATTATTAGTGTTTTGGCCAAGAACTAGCCTGCTTGCCTTCTGTGGCCCTGAGTTATGCCCTTGTGAAATGAACTGATATGAAGTTTTAGACGTCAATTTAGGTGTTCATTGTGTTACCTTAGTTGACTCGATTGTAATTAACGACCACTAGTACGCACAACCCTGCTTTTTGTGTAGGGGATAACACCCTCATTTTTGATAATGTTAATTTTTCACCTTTCACTGAAAGTAAAAATCCGGCATATTTAAACCAGTTATGCTAGAAAGCTGACCGTTCAACTTTTAAGTTCGTTTAGATTCGCTAACCTGCAAAACAAACTTTCTTACAAATTTCAAAAGTCGTGCCAAAAATGATTTGATTCGGTTAAAATTAAAAGCAATGACGGCCATTTGATTGAACTTGTTCGAAAAAAGGCCAGGTGGTCTTTTTTATAGCCAACACTGTAGATCGACATTGGATTGTGCGATACAGAAGATTTGACACGTGCCCAAGAAGCGCCCTATATATATGCAGTGCAAAATGACAGGTAAATGTAAATCAGTACAGAAATAAAAATGTTGGTGTAAAATATAATGTACGCGGCCCTCACCCTACAGCGCAGAGGAGATACAGCTTCTTTCTCAATTCTGGTCTGCGCGCAATCGTTTGGATATTGAAGCTACGGTACTGGGCTTCACTTCATTCATGCTTTTGCCCCTCAAAAAAGCAATCAGATGATCTCTAACAGAGTCGTACTTAGCCGCGTAAACCACTATATTCAGCGAGCAATTCAGGGCTGCGCCACAGTCACTAATCGGTTCTAACAGTTGTATAACTGCAGCACTGACTCCTGAGAAATGCAATACCATGAAGAGTATGACGGGGGCCAGAAAAAGTATGCTGTAGCAACTCAGAACAGTGCTGATTGTTCTGGTCACTTTGAACTGCCGTTCTAGCGCTCTGTTCTTAGCGAGAGAACTGCGATAGCCCTGCACTGCCCGCCGCATCAATATCATGGAACCAAGGTAAAAGAACAAAATAGCTGCTCCTACCAAAAGCAGAAAGACAGTAAGCACTGCTAGAAAATGCTGCGAGTTACTGAGGCCGGTACTGCAGAAGGGCAGCTGGCTTGTTTTGAGGTCGGCCGCAAAGAAACCTGCCACTGCAAAAGCCGAGCCTGTCAACAGACTGAGCTTGACCGAGCGCTGAGCATAGAGCTTGTGCTTTTTGTGTCGATAGGCTACTTGGTCCCAGAAAACGTCGAATCGGTCTTTGGCAATCGACAGTGTCATTATCTGACCGCCGATAATGCAGACCAAGACTGGACTGCCAAGACTGAGGCACTCAAACTTGGTGAGACTGCCAATCAGCCCGACATTTTCCGACAGCACTCCAGTGATGAAGATTAATGTAAATAGTCCTGCAAAAAACATACGCCTATGTACCCACCTATTGAACTGACTCCTGGGTAAAACATACCTGAACCCATGTCAAATAGAGCCAAACCGGCTATGAGACGGAGACATACTTTGTGGCGCAGTGAATTGTACTTTACAAAAGTACATAGCACTAGCGCGTTTCCTACGAACGCTAGACTGTAAAGAAATATGTTGATGGTTAACCCAATTCGTCGAACGATGTTTTCTTCGAAATCGGACAGGTTTGGCATCTTACAGCACAGCCGGTGGCTATCGTCAGAGCACTATTCAGTGGTCTAATTAAACATCTGTTTGCCACGCGAAAGAGAAAGGATTCTTGTTCTTCCTTGGACAGAAACGCGATTCAGGGTTTCCTAATGAGTCAAACCAAAATAGCAACTATATAGCGCAGTCCATACTTGATATGGAGTGGATGGATGGATAGTCCGGGCGTGGCCGTCGTAGCCCCTGCGACAGGCCACACTGCGGGCCCATCAGGTACACCCACATCCTGCCCTTCCTTTGCTGCCTTCGCTCCATGGCGGGGGCATTTTGACATAGAATCGATCCGTAGAACAGAAAACAACTGGCGTTAGCAAGCCATAAGCGCAAGACAAGATGCAGACGACTCAGACGCATTCAGCAGTGCCGTGGCGATTGCCTTTGCGCGGGGTGGGTTTGTTGGCTAGTTGGGGTTTGGAGCTAAAGTTGATATCCTATTCTCTACATCTTGGATACTGACACCAACAAACCCACGTTATTAATATATTCCCTATTGTGATGGGGAAGGAGAATGGTTTGCAGAGATGGTATTTTTGCCCATTTTCGGACCCCGATAACCGCCTGTAATAATTTCCTGACCCTCTCCCTAATTACGTAATAATTTGGCTACTCCCCCCCGAAATTTCAATTTTTAAAGAGTTAGAGCCAAAATTTTTGCGTTCAATTCTATGTAAAATGACGTTTTTACAAAAAATAACACCTGTATACAGTAAGAATTGATAATTTTCTTAGTTTTCGTTTTTGATGAGCTACAACTATGTACATGTACGTAAGTCTGAGCTGTACTACTGTTGCATGCGTAGACGCATTACGCATATCATTAAGCAAAGTACGCATTGCGTTTCAGAATGCGTATACGCATACGCATACGCATACGCATTTGAATTTCATTACGCAATATTATTACGCATTCTGCAAAAAGTTTGCATATTTTTGCGTAATGCGTATTGGGTACGAAAAATAGCTACCTTTTCTAATGTCTTGCAAAAAATTTAGTTCAAGTTGTTACCTAATTGTGGTTATTCTTCATGTTTTAGTGTGAGGTGAGGGTACCAGGAATGTTCTGAGATAATTTGAAGTTTTAACTAAGTTTTGCTTGCTACTATTTAAAAAAGAGGCTAAGTTTTGAGAAGAAAGGAAACCTATGACAAATCCTTGAATTTATAGTTTCTATTTCTACAGTTTTGGGTGACATAAGTTGTGTTGTATGCTCAGGCTATCTGTTTATGTTTCCATGTGCAATGTATGTTTATTATGGTTGAATGCTACTGGACTTCTTCTTGAAATGAACATTAAAACAAACTTTTTGTTCCTACAAAGCCTCGTTCTTTGTTCCTGAAAGCGCAGTTGCCAGTTGAAAACATACATACTGTACATCATACATGTAACAGGTTATCCGCCGAAGGATTTAACGTCTGGCGTCTGCTGAGCCCGAATTTTGGGATGGGAGCTGGGCACTAAGAAACGCTCACAAATCGTAAAAATGGCAATTTTTAGGCTAAAAGTCGTAAAAAATGCTAATCTGGGCTGAAGTACAGCTAAAGGTGCTGTTTTACAGGCGATTTTGGCAATTTTTGTGTCTAAAATTGCAAAAATCGTAAAAAATTGCTCAAAAAATCGGTGGGGGTCGGAAAAATCGTCTTGGAGGGGTCCCCATCGGGGCAGACCCGCAGACCACCTGTTTGTTACATGTATGCTGTAGATACTATAATGCAATTCTTTGAGGTCAGGAACGTATCATAAAGCCTCAAGTAGTCTAAAAAACATGGATTATAATGTTGGATACCTAAACAGCATACTGTAGAGCCAAAAAAGCTGTCCAGTGAAATTTCTGAATGTTTCTGAGATTACGCATTACGCATACGCAATACGCAAAATACGCATTAGTTTTTGCAATGCGTATACGCAAACTCATACGCATTTGTAATTGGAATGCGTATACGCATACGCATACGCATACGCATTTGAAAAATCCGGTATTAAACAACAGTAAGCTGTACATAGAAGCCATCATTGGGTGGCTTTTTGTTAGAGATGAAACCAAAGTGTTTTATCATGGATTTTAGGGCTGCGCTGCTGCCATATCACTTAACTGATAATCGATAGTCATAAACCAAAGTTCGTGCGGGACCTGAAAAGTCAGAGAGTCATGGAAAAGTCAAGGAATTTGGTGTCCGGTCAGAGAAAAATTTGATAGCAGTAGAATCATCTCTCGCCCAAAGGGCCCTGTCAAAGCTTTACACACCACCCTTTTGAAAATGGGACGTCTAACTTCCCACGACTACTACAACTTGAAATTTTAGCTTCAGAATACCGTTTAAATGCGTTTTTCAGAGCCAATTTTTAAAAACTTCTCACCCTTGTTAGAATGTTCTCACTCTGATTGGTCGGGGAAATTTGACTTTGGTCAGGGAATTTTGCTCAGAAACAGCCGCACAGACCCTGTAAAAAAGGATCGAGTTGATAAGTGCTATACTTATAAACTCTTAATAAGATGTCAAAGGTCACTGTTGCCACTTAGCATTTGAAAAATTGGAAAGCCCTGACTTAAGCGGTAGCTACCTTCTCTAATCTAAGCGTTCATCCAAGTGAAATGGAGAAAACATAAGCCAAATGGCTTCAAATCGAGACTACATGTACTTGTACTGTACGTCGAAACAATTAAAATTATGGCCACTTTAGTGATTTCTACACTTTAAAAAATTGCGTAATGAAGTCACCAACCTCCCTCCCCCCACCGTAATCATTAGTAATCATTTGGCGAACCCCTCCTCCAGATCCTCCAACCACCTCCCTCTTTTGCACAGAACCGGTTATACATGTATTGACTAAAGATCCGATTTAAACCAATGTTTTTTTTCTAGTTAATTGTCACTGCACGAGAAAGTGGGCCATTTTGCGGGCCATGAGGAAGCAAAGCATTGAATGAGATTGTTGAAAATTTACATGTAGATGTAGTTTTGATAGAAAAGAACGAATTTGAAGTCCGTTTTGCCCTAGCTCTCTTTCTTCGTCTGATATAAAACCATGTACCTTCCACAGTATGACAAAACTCAATGTTGCTAAACTTAAAATTTAGATACTGAAACATATGTAAAAATACACGCTGAATCTCATGGTGACATCTATTTTTTTGTTTAAAATCGAAAATTCCATTTTTTCGGACTCTGAAATTTTTAAAGCGAAAAAAACTCAAATTTTTGTCGTAGGAAAAGTCGTTTGAATGGCTTAAAAGATGCGCCATTTTGTCCTCTTTTGAATGGTATAAAGATATCTAGGGGTTGGATGGGGTGGACGGGCCACTTTGGCCGTTTGAATGCTCAAAAATCGATCATCTATTTTACTTTTTGTCAAAATACAGGGTGTGCCAAAAAAAAACAACCCAGCAGATTTTTTGCTGTAGCAACCGCAAATCGCAACCGATTTGAATGAATATTTTTTTAAATAAAAGATAAATAAATTCTTGAAAGACCGATGAATCGCTTATTAAGATGGCCTGCTTAGTTCCTGAGATATTTGCCCTTAAAATCAAAACAGAGATTTTGTCAGTGAACAAGAGTGATAAACACAACCCAGCAGATTTTTTTACTTTTGCAACCATGAATCTTAACCGATTTGAATGAGTCCTTTTTTGAATGAAAGATTGATAAATTCTTCAAAGATTGGTGCAATTTTTATTGAGATTCACTGCTTGGTTCTTGAGATATTTGCCCTCAAATTCGAAACAGATTTTGGCAAAGAACAAGAGCGATTCCGCTGCACTTCATAATAAAGCAGATTCCTACTGCTGGGGGCTAATGACACTTTACTGTTGAAGTGAACCGAGTTTCTGTGTCACCAGTAAAGCCTCCAATAGCCCTCAACTGTAGCAGGAATCCGATTTATTACGAAGTGCAGCGGAAAAAGAAAAATTCCCTCTTGTTCACTCCCAAAATCACAGTTTTGATTTTGAGAGTGAATATCTCAGGAACTAAGCAGAGTACATTAATAAACGTTGCATCAATCTTTCAAGAATTTATTTATCTTTCATTTAAAAAAGGATTCATTCAAATCGGTTGAGATTTGCGGTTGCTACAGCGAAAAATCTGCTGGGTTGTTTTTTTTTGGCACACCCTGTATATGCCTTAGGATTAGTTTGTTCAGGTTATATGCATAACACTAATTGCAGAATGACGTTTTCATGCCTCAGATAGTTTAAACAGACCATTTGCTACTGTTTTCACATCTGCATATAGGTGT
>JASANB010005200.1:0-18497 GCA_030248155.1 Sabatieria punctata | reverse complement strand
TCGATTTAGGCAACTGGGAGCCTGGGAAAAAGAATCGCGCCGCCGGTTACAAGGGTCCGATTTTCGGTCCAACCAGAGTCTGGTGATCAACAACGAGTGCAACGGCGAGGATCCCAGCGATCCGGGCGGTCCAGGCGAAAGTCGTCGCATTAAGGCCTTCAAATGGTTCTGCAACCACTTCAAAGCTCCTCTGGAGAAACAGAAACTGCTTTCCTGCAAACACATGCCCGTCAAGCTGGCTCAGATCCATCAGAACATCAGCTACCAACCTGACTGGAAGACGCTATGGAAACCTAAACCCTGCCAGTGTGCGCCGGCCTTATATGGTGGCGTGATCCCGTACTTCCAGAAGGGATTCTATCCGCAACTTTTCCAGAAGCTCAACCCTCAGAACAAGTTGCTCTGCCAGAAAACAATCTACGCTAGACCAGACCTGTTCAATCTGAATAGCACAACCGCCAAATGTTTGGAACACAAACCGCCCGGGTTCTCGTCGCTCAAGCCAACTGCCGCACCTGACCGAACTACTAAACGCAGCAGCCCCGAAATTACGGACCCGGGCGGAAGTAAAAAACGGTTACAAAATGCAAATGAAAAGCGCACTAGTATTTCAGAGTTCAAATGCACCAACGACGGTTTCTTCCGAATCCCAGCGATTGTAGCAAGTTCTTCCGTTGTGCACGGCAAAAGTACCAATATTCGTGTCCTGAGGGACTGAATTTCGACCCCGAATCCGGTACATGCGTCTGGCCTAGTCAGTATTCTTGTTAGCCAACTTGTTTACTAATAAAATGGCAGCATCTGCACAGTGTGATTAAGCAGTTTAATAGGAAGCGGTTTGTTTAAAGGCGCTGCTTAAATCAAAGACTGCCGTATCAGCTTTCTGGACTCTCGACAGGCCAAGCACTTTAGGACGCCCGACAAGCATTTACACTGTCCGGTCCCAGGCAGATTAGATAGATGGCACGCTTGTGAGAGCGTGTGAAAAGCAAACACCAAGCTCGCGACCGGCTGTTTACCTTAGACGACAGAAGCCGGACTACGGTAGACTCTAGATTATACCATCGCTTTAGGCTTACCATTCCGATTCAAGTCTTACGCAATCTAAAACTGAGAAATTATTCGAAGAAAGTACGAAACTGTATCGATAAGATTTCTCCGCAGCGAGTTGTATGAAAGCTTACATTTCAGTCTTAACAGCAAGAAGATGGATTTTATTTAAATCGCACAAGAGTAGCACCAAATCGATTGCACATAGCTCGGTAGACTTTACACATCATCAGTTTGATCGTTGTTATTATTATGCACAGCGCAACAATAAAATCATTGCCTCGTAAAGGAACAAGTAACAACTCGACAATCGTAAGGCCTCGGAATGCCGGTAGAAGACAAATCATTCTGTATAGACACAATCTCTTCACTGTACACAATACAGCAGTTCACCAGGGCCTCCAGAGCGCAGCTTTCGGAGGAGTGGGGGTAGAATGAGAGTCCGAATCGCTGAGGGGGGACAAGCTGCTTATATCGACGCTGCTCGAAGCCAAACTGAGGGGGCTTTCAGACTCGTTTACTACTCCGTAGGGGGAGTGGCAATTTTGACCGGATTGAGCTTGCACGGGGGGAATGTTGACGCTGAGGGCAAGGAGGAAAACACGATCCAGTAGAAATCCGTTCAGGTGAGTGAGCATTCCGGCGCGAAGTTGCGGACTCACGTGCTCGGGATGACTGTTCATGTAATGCACCACCGCTCCGGCGCAGTTTGTGTAGCCGTCGGTGTAAACGGCACGCATCTGGGAGCCATCTAAATTGAATTGATTAGATTACTGTCAAGATATCTGTCATAACTTAGAGACCATTTCTATTTGTAGTAAGAGAGTGTCAACAATAACGGAAAAGCCGAATACTCAAAAAATATCGTATTTCAGTCAATGAGCAGATACATCGGAAATGGCAAAAACAGAGAGCAGAACGTACCGGCCTGAGCAGGTTTGGAGCCATGTAAGGACCTGAGGTACTGTACGGTCATTTCGAGAATGTCAGCTTTCTCGAGTTTGCTGCGCTGATGAGGTGCCGCTTGAAGCAAAAGGGACTTGAGCTCGCCGAGACATTGGTTGATTCGGGCTCTTCGCCGTTTCTCCATCAGAGGCTTTTTCAGCTGAAACAGTTAGGCTCAGATAACTGAAGACAACCAAAGTCTCTAAAGTTCTGGAGAGTGTACAGTCTTTAAGAGGGCTTGAGAGGAAGGGGTGCCAAGTCGTTACAATTTATTATTGTTATTAGGGACCGGCGATGTAATTACATAATTTCAGGTTCTCGGTTCGAAAATACAGAAAAACCAAACCGAAGATACGGACGTATAAACATAGTCTCGATTAGCTAGTAGGCCAATATTTTTTTCCAGTTTCTATTTGATTCAGTGTTTTCTAGAATTTTTCAAAACTCCAAATGACGCCAGTATGAGTTTGGATGCCCCATTTTCTATGACACAATACGTTTTGTCAATTGATTTACTGATATCATTATGGAAGTACAAATCATGCACAGTATTAAAAGCTAAAGTGCTATTCAGTCAGCAGTTGTAAAGTTCAGACAGTTCTGGTATACATAAGCAGTCCAAGATAACATAAACAAGAAACTATTGCAACAGAAAGAGACTTCTTATTCAAACTAGAAGTTAGTCACCGAAGACAAACTCCAAACAAAACCAAACATGTTCTAGTTAAGAAAAATACCGCTTCATCAGAGTAATAAGACGTTAAAGATTTTTAAAGAAAATTAGGGTAGCCAACTTATTACTTAATCGGATGGCGCAGAGGTTGAGGAAGTGGTTAGGACGACTTGATTAAAAGTTTTACAGTATAATCATATAGATGTAATACGGTAACCAACCTTTCTTTCCATTGAGTAATTGTGAGCATTAGAGAAGGCACAGGTCATCGGCATAGCGGTGGTCAGTCAGTGAGTGAGAGAGAGAGAGAAACTGGTGTGTTTGTGTAGAGCTATGCGTTCCCACGAGCCTGGGCGGAGATAAACTGTAATTAGATAGGGGCCGGGGCCGATTGTACGCGCGTGCGGCCTTTGTTTGCGCCGCCGCATTGTGCCTCAGTCGTGGGAACGTGTTAAGATATGCATCGCACGTGCCTTCCCGCCCGCCTGCACCAAAACAGAATGCCTCTACACGCCACTCCTGCATAGCAAATGCCTCAGTTTAACAGTCAGGCACCTATGGTATTGACACCGTACCAAAATTGTACTAGTACTAGAATCAATGTTTGAATTTAGTACTAGTACCGTACCAAACCAAATTCAAAACTATACCACATACCATATCAAAATCAAACGCCTTTACCAGATTATTTTATGATTTTGGTTAGGCCTTGGTAAGGACTAGCTTGTTGGCTATATTTTTAACACTTTTCAAATGCGTGAAAATATATATATTTCCAATCCTTTCTGCATGTTTTGATTCTAAAAAAAACTCAAGAAAAGTGGATTGAGCATAATTTCCAAAGGCTTCTAAGAAATTATCACAGCAAACTACCACTACTGTACCAAATTCATACCAACCAAATTCAAACTAAATTATCAAATCATATCGAATTCAAATCGCCAAGTTTTATCAAATTCAAAGTTTGAATTTGGTAGGCATCCCTGATTGACACCTTCGAACTGCCCAATCGTGGGGTTAGGCACTACCATAAGTACCGTACCATATAGGGCGTTATGTGCCTCAGTATTATACAAAGACATCGCTGTCTAGCAACCAGTTCTAAGGGCAGTCATAAAAGTGCAGGCGTTCTGTTTTGGTGCAGGCGACGCGTTCCCATGCTCTTATCGCGCCCAGGTGGGGCGCGTGTCAGACTGCTTTGACAGATAATTGCGGCCCGAAGAAAGTGCGCACCGCCCCATTTGTAACGGCGCGACTACCCCTAAGCGACGCAGAACGACCTTGCCAGTTAAATTATAAGAGGCAGACGCCGTGTGAAAGTGTCACAACCACTACAGTAGACCTTTGGCTGTCTGCATGTCTCTTCTTCAACTTATTCTTTCCTTTGTGCTTGTACACTTCGTTCTAGTTTAATAGACACAAAAGAACATCATGCCATATTCGGTATCGGCATCATACACTTGACGTTGAAGCGATACCGTATTGCTACCTACCCATTACGGTATCGGGTCCAGTTAGTAGTTGTTAATATTCCCCACTTCACTTCATATACAGTACCTATTAGGTATACATATATATTAGGTATATAATGCCCGAATCTGATTTCGAAAGAGTTAAGAAAATTATTTCCAAAACTTCGACAAAAATTATGAAACATACAGTACATGTAGGGGAATGAATGCCTTCCATGGGGATTTCGCCCACGGACGGGTCTACAATTTGAAAAACCCAAAGTCGCCTAGAACTGCGTTCTAGCACGTTTTTTAAAAATTTATTCGGCTCAAAATGGCATTTTACGTAGTAAAATTGTGTTTGACAGCTAAAACAATAGGGGGTAACCGCACTGTGGTGCACTTTGAAAATTTGAAACTAGTAGACCTATTTCTTTTACAAATTATAAATAGTAGTCGTAGTTAGTAGTCTCTAAAAATCGCCAAAAATAATTTGTAGTCTTAGTTAGTAGTCTCAAAATTTCTCGATTTTGAATATGTAGTCGTAGTTAGTAGTCAATTTGTAGTCAGCAAAATTTTCAATAAAATTACCCAATTTTTAGGTTAGAATATAAAACAAGAGTTTGAAAACCTAAAGTAGTGAACTAAACAAGGGAGAGGTGGCCATTTAAGGAATAACTTCTATTTTTCTACAAGGTGTGATGCCAAAAATGCCTGTTAAAATTTCTGCTACGAAAGTTTCAAATTTATGATTAGCTTCAAAATACACGGTTTTCTTGTTTACAACTTCAAAAGATGTATTTTAGTTATTATTCTACCTTTATTATGTTTTGTTTACCAAGAAACAAACAAACCTGCACTTTACTTTATTTACAAACAATCAGAAAAAAAATAATAAATACTCAAAAATGTAACAGGAACATTGCTTTTGAATGACAAAAAAGTTGTCAAAACTAGTGAAAAAGCTCAATTAACAAAAATCCGCTGATAAAATGGCACCATTTCCGTCTCTAAATGGCTAATGTGCATGACATAACCAAATAAATTCCAGAAATTGCTGACTACTAATTCACAAATTCAAAAGGTATTTTGTAGTCAATTTGTAGTCACTAAATCTGAATATGTAGTCGTAGTCAATTTGTAGTCTTGATGACGTCATAAAACCCCAAAAATTAGTAGTTAGTGGTTAGTAGTTAGTAGTCACTACAAAATAGGTCTAAACTAGGTAAAGTAATACTAGGTAAAATTGTCGCCTAAAAAACTAGGTAAAGTAATACTAGGTAAAGTTCTCAGCAAAGAAACTAGGTAAAGCAATACTAGGTAAAGCCCAGATAAACTAGGTAATACTAGGTAAACATAAAACGCTCGAAATCAAGTCAAAATATTATTTTTGGTTGAACAGAGCAATGATGAAGTTAGTGGAGTTTAAAATTTGACACATTTCACCTAAATATTTGTATTTTATTGATAAAATAAGTCAGAAATTCATTCTTTGGGCCACTGTAATTGTGGGAAAGCCGGAAATTTGAAGGTTTGCTGACTGAAAAAGCCACGTAAAACTGAACATATCAAACTAGGTAAACTTGTTTTACCTAGAAGTACCTAGTTATGTGGATTTAAATCTAGGTAAAGTAAAACTAGGTAAAATAGAGTAACCCTTAACTAGGTAAAGTAAATCTAGGTACTTTTCCCGAATATTAACTAGGTAATACTAGGTATACCTAGTTACCTAGTTACCTAGATAAAAAGTGCACCACACTGGGTAACCGGAAGTACAGTAGATGTACTGTACGACATACAGAGTGCAGTAATAAAGAGTGTCTAATTGGACGCTGACACCACAAACGTAACCGCAGCAGAGTTTCGCAATCGCAGTGAGAGCGGTGAAAAGAGGCGGCAAAAACGGCCTTCAGACATCTGTCAGGAAGTGAGTCAGTTTTGCAGCGGCGGCGGCCATTAAATTTGACAAGTGCCTCCACTGGACACTGGGAAAACGTAAACACAAAGACACTAACTGCATACTTTCACATCGCCGACTTATAGGCATCGTTTTGAAATCGCACTACTGCCCGGTAGTTATCTGACAGCCTCAACAATGTCACGGCACTAAAAACCATAAAACTGTTCGCCAGTGTTAGCTGGTTTTCCTGTTCCTTAATGCGTAAATATGTTGGATGTTGTAAGGCAAACCTAAAGACTGAGGCAGACCACGCCAATAAATTACTGTTGTTTGGGTATGGGATTTTCAGGAATCGGTTCGGTATGGGTAGGTATTTTTCGTGATACCCAGGAATCGGTTCGGTATGGGTAGGTATTCGCAAAAATACCGGTATACCGGTATTTATTCGGTATTTGCTGAAAATGTTTTACAACGTCAAAACATTGAATTTCCCATTTACAAGGCCATGGATTTAGTCATTTCCAAGGTCAGAGGCTAGAAAATCCATCAAAAGCAATGGGATTTACAGTTTTTAGGAATTTTTGAAATTATTTTTTAGTTTTAATGAAGTGAAAATTGTTTCTATAAATAATTTTGGTTAAAAGAAATGCTTCCACGGTACTGTACTTTTCAGGCCTGCTAGTGTATGTACAGTATGGAGATCTGACGAGTAGTGACAAAATGCGGGGCTATTTTGTTGATTGTGAATGTACTGTACATGAAGTACATAGAGACTTGATTATTAAGGAAGGAGCAGTGCGAAGTTAAGCTAAAACTAGCACAACGCTTTCTAATGACAAAGCAAGTTTGTGAAAGGGAGTTGGATCAGAGAACTAAAAATCCTTCAAATAAGATATTTTGGAGGGATATCGTAATAGAATGTGTTTCCGCATTCACCAAAAATGCAAAATTACAATGAAAACAATGTGATCATACGGAAGTTTCGATAAAAAATGCACTAAGCTGGCCAAAAAATACCGATTCCAAAATACCTGGGTATTCCCAAAATAATCGGTATACTGGGTATGGGTATTTATTAAAATACCTGGAACCGGTAGGTATTTATTGGGTAGGTATTCTCAAAAATACCCATTTTTCGGTATGGGTTCGGTATACCCAATCAACAGTACAATAAATGCGGGTCTTGTAGGTGGAAAATCTATATTTTACAATTAAAACTCTACATGAAAAGGATGAAATACACTGGTTTTGATCTTTGCAACAACTGACTCTACGTTTAAGTCTGAATAGCTCAGTTTTAAACAAGTTTTCAAAACTTAGGCAACTGAAGCTCCAATATGCTTACAGCAGCTATCTAAACCTATCAAATCAAGAATTTACCAAGATTACGCAGGTTTTAGAACGATTCTTAAACGACATGAGTTCAAAAGCTCCATATTGATTAGTTATTTTGTAAAAAATATACACGAAAACACACCATTCTCAGCTTAAACCCGGGTTCTTATAACTGGAAAATGCCCCTGACGGACCCTGCTTTCTCCACCTGCTATAAGACCCGGGTCTTATAACAAGAGAGGTCTTATAGGTGGAAGACTCCTGTACCGACAATGGTGCCGGTCCATATATGGTGCCACTAGAACCACCATAAACGGCGTTAAGTGCCTGATTGAGTTTATTGATTTAAGTGTGTGATTTATTGCGTAGTCACAAGTGCTTTATTAACTGCACTTAGTAAAGAAAGAAAAGTATAAGAATACGTAAATACATAGTAACTGAGTCAAATAGCAACCATATTTTTGGCAGAGATTGTAGTCTTACGCTGCAACGTGTGCAGTGGAGTAGCCGTTTGAGTGCAGCAAGAGTGACTACTTGTGCTTCTGTCCGGCACCAGAGAGACGTCCGGCTCCGACCAATTGATATGTGTTAGACGTTCACCAACTGTATTACTGACAGCAGTTTGCATTTGTTTGGCCTCAAACAGCGCTTATGTACAAATGGTCGCTGAGGGAATTGAGTCTCTAGAATCAGGCGCTAAAATACAGCATCGATAAAAAACAACATCTTTTTTTTATCATACGACTGGACGCGAGCTTTTACTGCAACAGTGCAGGTGCCCCACCCACACTAAGTGTCTAACTTTTGATCGTTAGCCGTGCCTGACTTACTGTACTGTACTGTACCACTTTATAGACCCGCCCAGACTGACACTGAGCATGTGTGAAGGTTTAGTAGCGAAGGCAGGGCAGGATGTGAGTGTGCGTGATGGGCCCACAGTGTGGCCTTTAACGCAGGGGCTACAACGGCCCCGCCCGGACAATCCATCCATCCATCCATCCATGTAATTCCGGAACCCTAACTTGAGTTTCTGAAGCCCTAATTAAGGTTCCGGAACCCTAACTTGGCATTCTGAAACCCTACCTAATTAGGGTTCCGAAACTCCCTTTACGGGCCTATACAACCCTGTAAGGTTCCGGAACTCTAATTTAGGTTTTGGACGCCCTAAACAGGGTTTCGCTGCCATATATGGATGGGTTTCAAAATCTCTAATAGAGTTCCAGAGATGCTAAAATTAGCTGTTGCAAAAATAGGTTTAGTTAAAGATTTTGCAAAGATTTTGCAAAATTTTGCAAGAGTTGCAAAAATAGGTTTTAAAGTTTACAGGTTTTAAAGCAAAAATAGGTTTTTTCGCAAAAAAGGTAGCTGAAAGCCCCTTTGGGCATGGCGTTGAAACCCTATTTTTTATCAGAAAAATTCCCGACTGGCCGAAAACCCAGCTACAAGTATGAGTTGAGACTGTACGTATACAGACAGTCAGTCAAACCCCTGCTACAGCTATGTTCTGTACTCATAAGGGCATTTAAGTGCCTGGCTGCATTAGAGTAGTGAAAAGACGCACCCGATTATAGACGAGCACGCCAAATATGGCGAGTACCATTCCAAAGCCATTCAGAGGGGTGACAGGGTTTCTGAGCATCAAGAGAGAAACGCTGATTACAGTAATCCGCTTAGTTGTGCCGGCCACTGCGTAGCTCAGCGCCCCCAGTTTGTGGATGAGTGTGAAGGCACACAGATTCTGCACCAAACTCAGCGCTCCCGACACCAACAGCTTTGGCAGCAGGTCAAACACCAACTCGTTCGACTGAAATGGAAAAATCAACCGTTTGCCCAACCCAACACTAACCAATCTGTTCTGTTCTGTTGGTCTAAGCAATAAACAAACATGCATTGGGGGTGTTGGCCGTGTCAATAGGAGTAGGGTGTTATAAAAGAAAGAATAAGAGTTACTTGTTTAGAGAGCGAATTCCATAAGACAAGTAGGTCTTGTAGACACCAGAAAGGCAAGAATAGAACAGCTGCTATCTGAGCCGACATACTCAGCAATTTTAAAGGATCAAGTCCGGTCTCGTGTAGAACCTCAAATTAAACCGTCGCCTCTTTATGCACAAGATGGTCCATGAACGAGCACCGAAACTAATTACTGCCACTCTGGAACGGATTTAAAATATTTTGCTGCAATAGCCGAAAGAAAAGGCGACGAAAAATATCTTTGCTTACATTCCGTGTTTAAAAAAGTTTACTACAACGCACATGAACACCGGACAGACCAGTAAAGAACCCATAAAGGGCCACATGCGAGGCAACCACCGGGGACGAACCCCGGTGATACTGTATCTGTAAAAATTAAAAAGCAAAGCAAAGTTTGACGGAAAGATTATTTAAAGCATAAAGAGGAATTTTTCTCATTCTAAAATAGCGAGCTGTCGAGGTCAAATATGACGATATCAATAGTGAGAAAATGGTAGTTATATTATGTTAGCCTACACAGCAGACTGTAGTGTAGTGACAGACATTTAACCTAAAATGAAACCTTTTTAGTGTAAGTGTTGAGTAAAGCGTGAGTAAAAGTGGACACGAGTGCACTTAGAAGGCCAATACTATTGAACGACAACTCTGTAACTGAGGCTATCACGACGCCACAGACGATGGGAAATAACGATAAATAGACCTGAAAGATACAGTATATATATATATATATATATGTCACAATAATTAGCTAAGTGATCAATGATAAGACAGTCTGGTATGGCAGACAGGTATGGCTAGACCTAAATTCGTAGTACTACAAACTACTAACTACAAACTACATATTTTCGGTGATTATGACGCCATCAAGACTACAAATTAACTGACTACATATTATTTTGGCTGACTACAAATTGACTACAAACTACTTTTTCATAATTTGCTAATTTGTAGTCAATTTGTGGTCATTTTTCCTGGAAATTTTCCGATTTTTAATGCAATTTTATATAAATTGAGTCCCCAATCTCATTTTATAATCTCATTCAATCCCATAATTTTATATAAATGGCCAGTCTTGAGCTTATGATAAGCTTACCAAATACCAAGAACGAAGCTATTTTTATGTAAGTGCTAGAAAGATCGTTTTTCAAAATTTCGCGCTTTTTTACCTGTATAAATTTACAAAGAAATGTGACGGTGCCTGCTCTGATTCTGCCTGATGGCAGTGTCATCTCTGACGCAAAGGAGAGGGCCAACTGTTTGGCTGACCATCTAGACACCAAATGGAATCGATTAGACGGGCCGCCTCCACTCACATCGCCACCGGTCCAGCTTGAACCTGAGTGGCTGTGTGAAACTGACTTCGTCTACAGCCAGCTGCTTTTGCTTGACAACACTAAGGCGCCTGGCATCGACCAGATACCTGCTCGTCTGCTCAAAGAAGCAGCAGCTGAGCTTTGTTACCCCGTCACTCTGCTTATCAACCGCTGCCTGTCAGCCGGGCAGTTTCCAGAGTGTTGGAAGCACTCTGTCGTTGTGCCAATACCCAAGGTGGCCAAACCAACGACACCGCCTGATTTTAGACCCATCAGTCTGCTCCCCATTTTGTCGAAAATCGCTGAGCGTCATCTCTTAAATCAGCTTCAACCATATCTGCATCTGTCAACCAGTCAATTTGGATTTCGGCACGGTCGGTCGACCGAAGATGCCTTGGTGTACCTTGAGAAACTGATCTGTGATGGCTTCGAGCAGTGCAGAGGCAAACGAACTCGAGTCTGTGGCGTTTTCTTTGACATCACAGCTGCCTTTGACACCGTCCCCGTCGGCCGTCTTTTGACCTGTCTGCAAACTGAATTCTCTGTGCCTGAACACCTCCTTTCTGTCATCAAATCATTTCTGTTTGGACGAGTGCAGCAGGTCAGAGTGGATGACCAGCTGTCCACACTGCGGAACGTGATCAGTGGGACGCCTCAGGGAGGAATTCTTTCTCCCATGCTCTTTGTGGCGTATGTCAACTCTTTGCTTTCAGTCGGTCTGTCCAATCACGCCAAATTGATCGCTTATGCCGATGATCTGGTCTACGTATGTCCTCTGAACAGAGAGTCATCAGAAGAATCGATCCGGAATGACATGGAACTAATCGCAACCGCGTTTGACAGTCTCGGCCTCTCATTGAATGTGAACAAGACCAAATACATGATGTTCTCAGTCTGTCCAAATGATGGAAACGAGCTAAGTTTTGTGCCGCCATTGCAAATTCGTAGTTCTGAGATCACCTATGTGCAAAACGTGACATATTTAGGGGCGGTTCTAGATCGCAGACTTGGCTTTGCTGCACATACCAATAACAAGGTAGCAGCTGCTAAATCTACACTAGGAGCGCTCGGACGCGCACTGAAAATGCGATTTCCTACTGTAATCAGCAAAGTATTTAGACAGGTTGTGCGCCCGAGTCTGCTGTATGCGTGCTGTGCCTTATATCCAGCTAATCTCTACGACCGTATGAGAATTGAAAGGGTTCAGTCTTATGCCGCCAAATTAGTCTTAAACCGCTTTGATCTGTGCTATGAAGAGATGTTGCGATTGCTTGACTGGAAACCGATGTTTTTAATTGTTGCTGAGAGAAAATGTACACTGTTGTACAAATACGTAAATGAGATTAGATTTTTGCCTGCTGGTCAGATTGTGTTGCGAGCGCCTACGAGAAACTTGAGAAACGGTCAGAATAAGTTAGTTTATGTGCCTACATATCGGCTGTTGCGCTCTAGCAAAAGCTTTCTCTGTGAGACAGCTAAGCTCTGGAATTCACTTGGAGTTTTCCGCAATTTGCTGTTTGGTGACTTTATTAAGTTTGTCAGATCTGAGAGATTTGTTGAATTTGTGAACATGCCAAATCTTAGGAACGTCTGACCATATTGCTCTGTTGTTGGACATTCTAGGTACACTACTTTACAGTATTCAAAATAGGGTTCTCTATGTGTACATCTAGTCAAAGGGTTCCATACTTCCTGTACTTTGCATTACAGTTTTGGTTCCCTGTTTGGACTGAACATCGCCTGAATAAACGTTCATACATACATACATACGTGACCACATGATTGATTTTTGCACATTCGTTCGTGCTTTTTCTTGTCTCAGTTTTATAAAAAAATATCTCATTCTATTTTTAAAAAATACTAAATGTTCAGCATTGAAATTCTATTAAACATTGAAATTGTTTTCGGAAATATCTATTAGAAAAGGCGATTTTTTCACAGAAGAACAATTAACAGGCTTCCGGCCATTATTTTTGCAAAGCATTTCTATGACTGATTCTTGAATTGGCAAAAGATTGCAGTCATATCAAATTTCTGACGTTTGGTAACCTGACTACAATTTGACTACAAACTAAAACTACATATTTTTAAACCTGAATTTGACAACTACAAATTATTTTCGCGAAAATTTTTAACTACAAACTAAGACTACAAATTGAAATTGTCTGAGGAAATAGGTCTAGGTATGACTGCCTTTAAACTTTTACACCCAGCCAAAGCCTAAATTGAGTGGTTGATGGCAACGGATGGCAGAAGTATAAATATCTTTATAAGTGCCATATGTACTATTTACATAATAAATAATACTCACTCACCATAACTGTTTGGAGTTCGCCTAGAATGAGTCTGGCCCAGAAAACGGCAAAAACTGGCATCATGACTTTGACTAAAACATTCACATTCAGTTCTGAAATGAACCGAAAAAATTGTGTCAGATAGGAATACAATTTCAAGGATACACTAGCCAAATTTAGCTTGAGATTTTCTCCCATGTAAATTTTTACTTCCATTTCTTCTGCTACTTTTCTGCTTCTGCTCGAAAAATAATTATAGCCATTTTTTGCAATTAGTTTAAATTTTCAAACACTGAAATTGACAGGAAAGCAGCACATTTAGCACTTATTTCAGTTTTAAGCGATGTTTTGTAGCACAAAAGTCCACTTCTAAGCTATCTTTTATAACCAACCCCGTCCCTGACTACCTCCCACTTCCCACAGACCACCATTACATGATACCAAATAATATTTATTATACTAAACTCTACAATAAATTGGAGACCGATCACAGAATTTCAGCACACATAATTTGCTAAAATTTACCGATACCACTGTAAAGTTTGACCAAATTTAATTGCATACCAAATTCCTAAACAATCATTTTTGGAGCACCTTGTATCAAACAAAACACTAGGTACCATTTGGCCTACAGCAACTGAGCAACAAACAATAGTTTTAAAATAAAACACAATTATTGCCGAGAACGCAGTTTTTAGAAGACATTTATTTTCAGTGGAACGATTCGAAATTTCGACTTTCTTCTGAAAAGGATAAAAAACCAAAAAGTTCCAATTTCGGCCCCCTTTGCCTTTACGTATGACTCGAACCGACCCTGAATCAGAATCACTAGTTTTGGTTGGAACTGGAACCAGAAATCTGCTGGATCGCTAATGTGAGGCAGTCCACGGTGATTCACATCCCATTGGCTTTCGCAAGACAGGAGTTTTTTGTTTGTGCTGTGGACGAATCGGCTGACTTTTGGATATGACATGTTTATGGACATCCTTTGCATTTTACTGTTTCAAATATCCGCTTGTTTTATCACAGACACGGAATGCCTGACTGAAAACGGGCAATTCGACCGCAAACAGATATTTCTAACGTAGGTGCTAAAAATAAAACCATAGCAGATTAAGAGCCGTTTTTTTATAAAACCCAGGCAGGTGGCGGAACATGAAATTTTCTGACCTATACTTTTTATGTGATGAATCGATAGGTCTTCAGTAGAAAACACCACCACTGTGGTATTTTTTCTCTCCGATACCTCTTTCGGTATTTATGGCCAAAAACGTGATTTTGGACATTTTCGACTCCAGGAATAGTGTACTTGCACCGATTGGGCTCATATTTTCAGCATAGATTATGCTTACCTTGCCGACCGCTCTTGCAAAGTTTGGAGCTGATCGGTTCAGGTGCACATGAATAGCATCGATTTTAAGTGAAATTTCAAAAAGTCGAAAAAAAATTTTTTGGCCACATTCAGGATTTTGCCCATACTTCTAGGGTAGATAGAACTCGTCGTCCTCTACACGATGGTGTTTTCACTTTTTCTGGGCTCGGCCCCGTTTTTGAGTTATTCATGTTTCAATTTTCCAAAAAAAATTTGCGGTATCTTTTATAATCGTGCACTGTTCTGATACCCCTGAAGTTACAGCGTCGTGTAGTAGTGCGTTGGACGTAGAATATCGTGAGCTTTCCAGCCATATAAGCGAAATCGATATACGACCTCTTACACAAGAATGGCGGTGAGCCAAAGTTTCGGTCGAAAATAACCCAATTTCGATCAAGGTTTTTTACATGTTTTGACGTCTGCCGCCGGGTTGGTGCGCCAAATCGCATAGCTTCGGGCATCAAACGATAGCTGAGATTATCGCGATTCCGAAAATGACCTCACTTTTGCGTTTTATATCCATTTGATGCTAGTTAAGCCCTAGTAATGGTCTGCAGTTTGGTAACCGTAAGCCAGACCACTAGGAAAACAGGTAAAATCGGCGAACTAATGTGGCATTTCAATAAAAACTTTGATGCATACCAATCGTAGAGCTACTCTAACGCTCTCGATTGATATGAAGTCGTGCCTTGTTAATGGTAATTCGGGACAAGCCTAAACATACATGGGCCGGGGGGTAAGGGGGGTATACCCCTCCCCCTCGGTCGGCCATACCCCCCCTCGGCCGGCCATACCCCCCTCCCCCCTTGAGGAAATTTTCGCTTATTTAAGGCAAAAAAGGCGTTTTTTGGCCCCCCCCCCCCCGAGGTCTCAACCCCCCCCTCTACCCCCCTCCGGATTTTTCCGGCCCATGTATGAGCCTAAAGTGGCTTTTTAACAAATCATAAATTACTGCAAATCTATGTTTACAATTTATTTATAAGCAAACTAATCGGTATACCAAATAGCTGGCCATATAATCGAGGGAACAATTCTAACGATCTAACAAGGGGCATTTTAACGAAGCACTACTGTATTTGCACCACCCAGCTAAATACATATAGTGTCTAATACGAATTTAGGTCTGTCTAACATTTATACTTAATGAGTTTATTGCACAGCAACATCATACAGTACATGTACTACAGTAGGGGGCTTGGTGGTTACCCCTAGACAGACATGGGCTAGCATTTCGGCTGAGGGGGGGGTAGAATTTTCAATTCCTGAGGGGGGGCTGAGGGGGGGGTAGGAGCGCCTGAGGGGGGGCTGAGGGGGTGGTAAGCCAAAAAGTCCGATTTTTGGCTAAGATCAAGGTTTTTTGGCTTATTTTTCATTAAAATAAGCTAAAATAAGCTATTCTGAGCTCATTTACACCTAATCCAGGCATATTTTTATCATAATTTTCCAAAATTCAAAATTCTTCCAAAAAATTCCTGAGGGGGGTAGCGGCCGGCTGAGGGGGGGGGTAGGTCAGAGCCTGAGGGGGGGCCAACCCCCCTCAGCCCCCCTTTGCCCATGTCTGCCCCTAGATAGAAAGTGAAACCCTCTCACATCCCCGGAGAAAAAAATGAGGGCCCCTCTCCGGCCCCAAGATAGAAGTACTGGTAAGTGGTTCCAGTACTAACAAACAAGCTCAGCAATCACTATTGTTAGCTTAAAATTGGCTTAGAAGGCGTTTGGTAAGCGAATTTGGTGTTTCCGCTGCTGATATTTAAGAGAAATCGCTGTATTTAGAAGCTGTTTTTGTTATTTTATAAGCTTGCTTTTAGCTCTTAAATGTTATTTGTATGCTCACCGATTGGGCTCATATTTTCAGCATAGATTATGCTTACCTTGCCGACCGCTCTTGCAAAGTTTCGAGCTGATCGGTTCTGGTGCACATGAATAGCATCGATTTTAAGTGAAATTTCAAAAAGTCGAAAAAAAATTTTTTGGCCACATTCAGGATTTTGCCCATACTTCTAGGGTAGATAGAACTCGTCGTCCTCTACACGATGGTGTTTTCACTTTTTCTGGGCTCGGCCCCGTTTTTGAGTTATTCATGTTTCAATTTTCCAAAAAAAATTTTGTGACCATGACCGTGACCACAAAAACCATGTGACGGGAAAATTTCCAGTAAAACCACAGATTTGGCGAGTCTCCTATCTAAACTAATACTAAGCGTTGTGACTGTTTAGAGCGACGACTTACTTACTGCACTTCAATCGAACTCTATGTATTGGCGATTGCTATTGCCTGGGACGTGAAACAAACTATCAACACAAGAGAAGGCAGTCCTTTACTTTCTTCACTCTCATCGCTCTTCCCTTTTTTCTCCTCCAAAAGTTCAAAGGTTACCGTAGAACATGAATGTCATAAACATTAAACAAATACGAATCGACAGCCCAGGCGGCAATACAAACACGAAAAATTCAAGGCTTAGCCTTGACACTCCGCCACCAGACGGAAACCAAACAACAAAATGGCAAATTAATACAGTAAGTACACAAATAAGTTAAGTAAATTTCAGCTAAAAATTCTTGTCCGTCAGTCAGTCAGGGTCCGAAGGCAAGTCCTTGTTCGTAAGCAATCAATTGTCCGAGAAATTGCACGGTCTGGGCGTAAATGAAGTTGGGAGGGGGTGGTTGATTGTAAAATTGTGGTTGCTGGTAGTATGGTGGACGGCGGTATTGCGGCCGACGATACTGCGCAGAGCGTGGTTGAATCAGAGGTTGAGGCGGTGGCATTTCTGAGCCCCGCCAGCGACCGCCTCGCCTCGGTGCACACCATTACCTCCTCCACGAGCCCCTCTTCTGTTTTAGGCATCAACTCGACCACTGCCTCGGGTAGCCACTGCCGCTCGGCGTCCAACAAACGGTTGCTTGCGTCCACCCCGACTGACTCTGCCGCCACCACCTGGTCCACTACGACCTCTGCGCCTTCCTCCACTGCCTCCGTGTTGTCCTTGAGGCCGGGGAGACACTACCTCATCATCAAATAGTGGATGTTGTTGTACCGAAGGAGGAGGGGGAGGGGGTACAGGTTGAGGTACATTTCCCTGCGCAGAGGTAAGGGGGCGTGCAAAAATTACGTAATGGTATTTTTGCCCATTTTCGGACCCCCCCTCCCCCCCTGATAATCGCCTGTAATAATTTCCTGACCCCCCTCCCCTAATTACGTAATAATTTGGCTACCCCCCGAAATTTCAATTTTTTGAAGAGTTAGAGCCGAAAATTTTCCGTTCAATTCTATGTAAAATGACGTTCTTATTAAAATAGCATCTGTATACAGTAACAATTGATAGTTATCTTAGTTTTCTTTATTGATGAGCTACAACTACGTACATGTACGTATAGTCTTAGTTTTACATAGATAGAAGCCAGCATTGGATGGCGTTTGGTTACTGACGGGGTGACGGATTGTATTGGAAGTGTTTTATACTGGGTTTTAGGGCTGCTTCAATATTGCTTGACTGATAATCGATAGTCATAACCCAGAGTTCGTGCGGGACCCGAAAGGTCAGGGAATTCGGTGTCCAGTCAAGGAAAAAATTGATAGCAGTAGAATCCTCTCTCGCCCAAAGGGCCCTGTCAGAGCTTTACACACCACCCTTTTGAAAATGGGACTTCTGACTTTCCACAACTACTACAACTTAACAGAATGCCGGTTAAATGCGTTTTTCAGAGCAAATTTTTAAAAATTCTGAGCCTTGTTAGAATGTTGTCACTCTGATTGGTCGGGGAAATTTGACTTTGTTCAGCGAATTTTGCTCGGAAAAAGCCGCACGAATCCTGTAAAAGATCGAGTCGATAAGTGTTATACCCTTATATACTCTTAATAAGATGTCAAAGGTCAATCTTGCCATTTAGCATTTGAAAAATTCGAAAGCCCTGACGTAAACGGTAGCTACCTTCTCTAATCTAAACGTTCATCTAAGTGAAATCGAGAAAATTTAAGCCCAATGGCTTCAAATCGAGACTACATGTACATGTAGTGTACGTAAAAACAATTAAAATTATGACCACTTAGTGATTTCTGCACTTAAAAAAATTACGTAATGAAGTCGCCAACCCCCCCTCCCCCCACCGTAATGAATAGTAATCTTTTGGCGAACCCCCCCTCCCCCCTCCTGCCATTACGTAATTTTTGCACGGCCCCTAAGCGGTTGCACAACA
>JASANB010005199.1:0-68644 GCA_030248155.1 Sabatieria punctata | reverse complement strand
TTTAGAGTCTCAAGCCATTCATCTCCATTCTGCAACTGAAAAGAGACGCTTTGATCTCTGTAAAGTACAGATTTACAGTATAAACTTGCCACAATAATAGTTCGTTTTTTTATTTTAGATATTTATTTTTAATTAAATGAAAAATTAGCAAAAACAAGGCGACTATCCTAAACATAGAAATCCAGTCTGCTTGGCTGTTTTGTGATATTCATTGTATCACATTAGTATTATTATTTTTGTAGAGTTTGTTTTGGCCAAGTCCTAGCCTGCTCACCTTCTGTAGCTTGGCTTGGAGTTATCCCCTTCCGAAATGAACTGACCCGAATTTTCAGATGTCAATTTTTAACGTAAATATTTCAAGAACCCTTCATCGGATCTTTGCCAAATTTTGCAAGTTAACCAATCTTTATATGGACTTAAGAACCTGAAGAGCTCAGCTTTTTCACAAAACCGGTTAAAATCTGGCGGATTTTTACTTTCAGTCAAGGTGAAAAATTAGCATTGTCAAAAATGAGGGTGTTATCCTTTGCACAGACAGAAATCAGGGTTATACGAACTACTGGGGTCATGGATTACAATCGCCTCAAGAAATTTCTAACAAGCATTCGGTCGAATGCAATATTTATGTTCAAAATACGTAAAAAATCACGTTTTCTCATCTGTGACTGATATCCGGCATATCCGGCAGGTAATATCCGGATCCGGATCCGGCCATATCCGGCCGGATCCGGATATCCGGTCGGGCCCTATCTGTGCTAAAGACGCCCTATGCCTCCTCTCAGCCAACGTTAACAGTTTGCGTGACAAAATCGATGACGTCCGCGCTCTGTGTGTTGCCTACAGCCCGGCTGCATTCGCTGTCCAGGAGACTAAGATATCACGCAATGTAAACTCTGGAGAAGTTACAGTCAGTGGTTACACATTCTACCGAAAAGACCGGACCGTGAATGGAGGCGGTGTAGGACTGTATGTGTCTCAGCGCTACCACCCACGCCCTGTCAAGACTGTACATCACCCTCTCGAACGAACTTGTTGCAGCTGAACTGGCGATCGGTCGCGCAACAGTGACTGTTGCATCTGCATACAAACCACCGCATTCGAACGCAGACCACTCTCCAACTCAACCACTGCACTCTCTTTGCCTGGTGGTCGCTATGCGACCAGTCGAAGGCTGAACTGCTGGCACCAGTTTGATACGCACTGGAACCGTGAGTCTGGAGTGCCTCCTATTGTGTGTCCACCCAGAGAGATTGAGCCAGAGTGGGCATGTACTGCCGATTTTATCCATACTCAACTCGCTCTTCTCCCCAGCAACAAGTCTCCTGGCGGCGACCGCATCTATTCTACCATGCTGAAGGAGGCTGCAGGGTTTGTGTCTACTCCAATTGCTGCTTTGGCTAACAGAATTCTTGCTGCTGGCCGGATGCCTGGAAGTGCGCGATTGTAGTCCCTATTCCGAAAGTTCCGAATTCTGATTTGGCCAGTGATTTATCGTCCCATCAGCTTGCTGCCTGTTATTTCAAAGTTGGTAGAGCTTCACCTCTACCAACTTCTGCTGCCATTCGTTCAGTCGCGCATCTCTGCCACACAATTTGGGTTCTTGAAAGGTCGAAGCTCTGTCGATCCCTTATTCTATTTTGAAAATGTTGTAATGGAAGGATTCGAGCACTGTGTGTCCAGTAACCTGCCTGGAAAAGTTGGTGCCGTTTTCTTTTATGTTTGTAAAGCCTTTGATTCATGCATTCACGACCGGATGTTATCTTGTCTGCAGGTTAGCTATGTGGTACCCGATTATATTCTTTGTGTCCTTAAGTCATACAGGGTGTCCCAAAAAAAATGACAACATTTCTTTTTGCTGCCATTTTCGCAAATTTTGACCAAATTGTCTGAAATTTGAAACATAAGTGCCAAAAAAGTGGGAATTTTATGTGTTAAAATTTGGTGCATCAGGATTGACCCAGTCCTGAGAAATTCAACAATATATAAAATTGCAAGATTTCAATTAAATGTAGAAACAGCATAAAAAATGGAAACTTTTCTTTTTGCTGTATCTTCTTTAATTTATGTCGGAATTGGATGAAATTTTGAATATAAGCGCAGATATTTTGTAGGTCAAAAGTTCTGGCATTAATCAGTCCATTTCGCTAGTTCTTGGAAACTAAAGAAAATCAGAGTTTTTACTGCAGCAAAATGAAGAACGTGCAAACTCTGAGAACTAAGGAATAAAACACCATCCAGATGACCTCCGTTTGAGTTAATACACTGCTGAAACCGTTTCCCATAAGCATCATAAACATTTGTTAGCATGTTTGGGGTGACAGACTGAATTACGCTTACAGGAGCTTCATTACAGCTAAGGGGCGCGAAAATCAATGTTGTCGTTGTATTGTGATCGGGATTTTTTACGTCAAGAGCTGGGCTGGGTTCATGCGCCAACTTTTGATCTACAAATCAACCCGTATTCTGCGCATATATTCAAAATTTCATCCAATTCCGACCTAAATTAAAGAAGATACAGCAAAAAGAAAAGTTTCCATTTTTGATGCTGTTTCTACATTTAATTGAAATTTCTCAATTTTATATATTGTTGAATTTCTCAGGACTGGGTCAATCCTGATGCACCAAATTTTAACACATAAAATTCCCACTTTTTTGGCACTTACGTTTCAAATTTCAGACAATTTGGTCAAAAATTGCGAAAATGGCAGCAAAAAGAAATGTTGTCATTTTTTTGGGACACCCTGTATTTTGCTGGCCGTTCTCAACGTGTACGTGTTGGCTGTAGCCTGTCGAGTTCAAAAGCAGTAATTTCAGGGATCGGCCAGGGAAGTATCCTTGGTCCCCTTGTTTTTATTGCTTATGTGAACGCCGTTTCAGAGATTTAATTGTCTCAAGGAGGTGAAATAATCCTCTTTGCAGAAGATTTGGTCTACCTGAATGAAGCCAGTCGACTCGCTTACTGCCCTGGCTAAACTTGGGAGAGATGTACAGTCAATAGCGGATACTTTCACCACTCTCTCTTACACTCAACACTCTTAAAACTCGGTTCATGGACTTTGCTCTTTCGCCCAACAGCACAGCATTGGATCCTCCTACTGTTAATGGTGTACAAATCCGCAGAACCAACCAGTACAGATATCTTGGTGTGGCTCTGGACCCACTGCTCTCGTTTGCTGACCATAGTCGGCAAATGATAGCAAAGGCCAGATCCACTCTTTGCTGTCTCGGATGGGTCGTTCGTGGATTTGTTCCACCACGGTTTTATAAGTTATTATATGTGTCTTTGGTGCGGTCTGTCCTTACATACGCCTTTCCAGTCTGTTATCCATACAAAAAGCGTGACATGCTTGCTCTAGAACGGGTGCAAGAAGTACGCTTGTAAGCTCATGACAAATAACTTTCAACTCGACTATGCAGCGCTTTTGAAACAAACTGGCCTCCCTTCCATCTCCCACCTTGCAATGGGAGCACGAATTCCGTTAATGTGGAATGTACTTGAATGGTGAACGACACCTGCCAGCTGACACACTACAGTAGAGTAACCCTGGCCGAACTACCAGAAGTTCAACTAAGGCAAAAATGCTGCACTTGCCGCCTTGTCAACGAGAACGACCTAGAATGTCATGCTTGCAGCAGTCTGTGCGTCTCTGGAATTCTCTTTCTAACGACCAAATGTTGTCTCGATACTCTCAGCGTCAGCTTAGAGCTCTTGTTCGTTCTATTCGTTTCTACAGCCAAATGTCTTCACTGAATCTAGTAACTGTGCTGCGTATTTGAGTGAGCTGACTGTTATGTACTTTATGTTTTATGAGCAGCATCCTTGTTTCAAGACAATGTAAGTGTATGTTCTAGTCAGCAGCAGGGTACTGTATTGAAGGGCACAGTATTGTGCAAACAGTCTCTGATTCCGTAAGGAATAAAATTAAATGATAATGAATGATGATGATGTCCGGATTAACGAGTCATATAACTTGGGGAAAATTGGGACCTGACCTGATCTTGTCCGGAATATCCGGATTAACAAGGTCCGGATTAACGAGACATGACTGTACCCCCTCAGGAATTTTTTGGAAGAATTTTGTATAGAAAATTATGATAAAAATATGAAAGGATTAGGTGTAAATGAGCTCAGAATGAAAAATAAGCCAAAAAACCTTGATTTTAGCAAAAAATCGGACTTTTTGGCTTACCACCACCTCAGCCCCCCTCAGGAGCTCCTACCCCCCTTGAGGAATTGAAAATTCTACCCCCCCCTCTCAGCCGAAATGCTAGCCCATGTCTGGGCCATCAAATACCATACATGTAGTTGGGGGAACGGGGGTATTCCCCAGGCCCGATTTTGGGAGAAAATCCCTCCGGCCGGATTCTGGGGGGATTTTGAAACCCTATTTTGGGTTTCTAAACCTGCAAACAGGGTTCCAAAAGCCCTGATTAGGGTTTCAGAGACCCTGAACAGGGTTTTGCCTTGGAATCATTTAGTAGCGCGTTTCATTTTCGTCCACCTAGAACACATGGAGGGGGTTTACCCCCTCCCGGAGGGAGAAAATTTTCGCTTATTTAAGGCAAAATTGACTTTTTTTTCTACTTTTTCAGGACCCCCTGCCCCGAGATCTTCAGACCCTCCTCCGGATTCTTCCGGCCCATGTATGCCCCTATGACCCACTGCACATGTATGATTTCCACTAATTCCAATTTTTTGGACTCATTCTGAAAAATATTGGGTATTGGGTCTTTCGATATTCTTTCACCTCTATAGAGTACTAAAAATGGCGGCGTTAAGTGCCTGACTGCATAACGTACACGGCGTCGGCAAGCTCCCAAATAGAGTCACTGAGACTGAGCTCCTTCAGTTCCGGGAGCATCTGCTGAATTTTACGGGCTCGCTCCTCCGATATGCAACATCTACTGGGCTCTTTCTTTCCGTCAGCTTCCGCCAGTCTGTCGGCACTGCTTGAAACCGGCAGGACGGTGTCTGCGGCTTTCTCGAGTTCCGGTTCGCTACTTAAGCCAAGCAACTGGTCAGTAGACGAAGAAGCAGAGGGCAAATGGCAACTGGCGAACAAGTCCTGAGAGGGGTCGTAGGTCGAAGACGCCTGAGACTCTGTGAAACTGGCTGTAATACACTTTTCTGGGGTTAACACTTCTTGTTGTTCTGCCGAGATCCGGGAAACCGGCCGCAATGCTTCAGCTGTATCCACCTCAGCTGACGACAGTTCGGTGACCGAAGTTTCTTGCTTCTCTTTGGAGTCTATGGTGATGATAGGCGAGCTATGGCCCTTAGGAGTCGGCACCAACCAGCCGTCAAGAGTGCCGTTAACACATTGCTTTGCGGGCTTTTTCCGGCCGACGACATTTGCAGAATTTCTAATTTCGCCGATTATCTGAACGTCATCATCATCGCCTTCCCCGAACGACATTATAAAACATTTCGACTTATCAAGTAGCTACCAACGTAGGAACTAAAACTGAAGAAACAGAAAGCCACGCTGCTGCTGGTGGTTTCTCGTCCTCCCTTCCAGTCGTGTCGTGAGAGTTAATAATTCGAAAAACATTAATTTAAATCGCGATTCTTCTACCAGGGTTGCCAGGTTTTTCAGACCCTATCCCCCTACTTTTCAGATGAAATCCCCCTACTTCCCCCTACCATTTTCAAAAAACCCCTACCAAAAACCCCTACCCTAAGAACTGTAAAAACTGTGGAGTTTTTATGGCATTTACGTTATATTCTTGCGCAAAATTGTAGTAGCTAAAAACAATACCTAACTAATACAGTAAACAGACTATAAACAAGGAATATCAAGGGACTGAATGCATAACATACATTCAGAATTTGTTTTCAAAAAGTAAACTGCAAAACCCTCTTCAATTCATAAAAATGGCAGAGAAGCAAAAAATCAAGGTAAATCTGGACTTAGAATGGTTTGCATTTCTGAAGTAGACTCGGGGTCCTTTTAGGCTATGAATAAAGAAATTTGGGTGCATTCAAAAATATGAGTAAAAATTACTGGGGTCATTTTTAAAACTGTACACTGGCTGTATATGTACAGCCTGTGTCACACAGGTTTTCAGGCCAAAAATCTGAAAGTAATGGAATGCTAGGTAGTAAACACATAACCAAGGCCGAAATTCTGTCAATATTATTACGTGCATAATTATTGCATAGTTATTCGAAATTTCAGGGATTCTAACAATGGGGCGTCCATAAACGACGTTATTGCAGAAGGGGACATGGGGTTGGCTAAAATGCGACGACAGGCATGCACCAAGAGGGGGGACGCGGTTTAGCAACTTATTTTTTCGGAATTTTAGGGAACTGTGGTTGTGTCGTTTTCGATTTAGCTACTGTACATGCATAGGTTCCTATGTATAGAAAAGCTTCCCTGAGTGGTTTGTAGGGATTTATTTAATTAATGCAGTATGACAATACTGTATGTACTGCATTTCTTGCCGGGGCAGGGGTAAAGGGAAAACGACGTCGCCTTAGCGGGGTCCGAAAAATCGAGATTTAGGGAAGGGACGACGTCGTTTATGGACGGTTTCTAAACATAAATAACAATCTGACCATCGGCTTCTCTGTCCGACCACTACTGGATAAACTTGGAGGCTCTGTTCAACAAAGTTTCCCTATTTTACTTATTCTGCTGGCTACTCCAACTAAAAAATGGAATGTGCAGAACAAGTAGAATGGGTCAAGAACTTTCTAAAACATGAACAAAAATTACATACTGTATTTACAGCTCAATCCTAACATCGGTTGTGTTATTGATGAAGTGACCAGAATTTCCACTCTTTTTTACATTTATGATGCAGACTGACGTGGCATGGTACAAAAACCTAAAATATCATTTGTGTAACTGAGTGTAAAAAACCCCTACTTCACCCTACCAAAATGTAAAAAACCCCTACCAAATCCCCCTACCCCCTACCTGAAAAATTTCCCCCCTACCGAGCGACAAAAACCCCTACCGGTAGGGGGAAAACGGTAATATCGAATCGGCGCTGGAGGAATCGGCGCTCGGCGCTAATTTTTGATCTTTTGCGTGAACATCTAAAATACTAAGAAGCGCGAAATTTAAATTTTTCTGTTGCATGAACATCTAAGATACCATAGCCAGCGCGAAATTTAAATTCTAAACGTATTATTTTCGAAATTTCTCGTTGTGCAAAGGATTGCCTCACGATTATTTCTGATTTGAAAAATACACAGTAAAGAACCCTGCATGGACTCGACCGAATTCAAGTGACTCGAACTCTTCAGAAGCCGTAAGTTTCTAATGTCCACATCAGTGAGGGGGATAGACCGATAATAAGTTCACAGCTGGCCGGCACAGTTGGTGTAGTGGTTTAGGCCGCAAAGCCACTGTGCGCGACGTCGTGCGTTCATCCGCTCGGCGGAGCAAGTTTCTTGCCGCAAAGAGTCGGTGGTCGGCACAAAGTCCAACCCAGGCCACCGAAAGTTGCTACTTACAGCGAGTAGGTAAATGGGAACCGACTGGAGCTACCGTTGCACCTAAAGCTACAATAGCAACTACACATGTGTTGGGACATACGGGAACTAAGACAGCTACCACTGAGACCTGCTCAGACTGACACCGATCATGTGTGCCGGTTAGTAGTGAAGGCAGCGAAGGAAGGGCAGGATGCATATGGGTGTGCGTGATGGGCCCGCAGGGGCTACGACGGCCCAGCCCGGCGTATCCAGGGGGTGTAGAGGGTGGGTACACCCCCTTTGCGGCGGAGGTAGGAAGAAAAAGTCTGCCAAAGATATAAGAAACTAATGAATTTGTACTAAAACTGTAAATTTTGTGCTCAGAATGCCTATAAATGCGTTTTTGAAGATAAATTTTCAAAATTTTCTCGCCCTGGTTTTTCGTCCCGCAGAAGCCCAACCAGGCCATTATAAACTACTAAAACTTGTAGTTTCTGTTAATTTTAAGTTCGGAATGCGTTTTAAACGCGTTTTAGAAGGCAAATTTTGCTAAATTTTCTTACCCTGGTTGGGCAGCGGCCCAACCAGGCACTTTCAAAATTTTACACCACCCCCTTTCCAAAATCCTGGATACGCCACTGCTTTTAGATGCCCATCCAAAACGCCTATTGGCCAGTGCCATGCCATCATGATGGCAGAAGTATAAATCCGCCTTAAGGCTGTCTGTATTATGTAAAAGGGGGAACATGTTAAACTCGCGCAGCTGGTTACTGGTGTATAATTCAATATTTTAGCCCAAGCGCAACCTTTTCCCGCATTAGCGCTACCGTATTTTCTCGCCGAGCGCCGAGCGCCGATTCCCCCAGCGCCGATTCGATATTACCGGGAAAACCCCTACCCTGGCAACCTTGTCTTCTACCGCGCCTTTGGTAATATGTAATCGGACCGCCAGACCCGCAGTGTGGTACGGAAAAATGGTTCGGTAAATTTAACTCTAACCAGGAACCGTAGCTTAAACTGGACATTTTCTGACACAATGAATGTCTTTATCTACTGGTAGCTCGATTTGAAATTGAAGCTGCCAATGTTTATAGTCGAGATTTTCCGTTTCTTCTGAAGTTTTGTTTCAGTTTTCAAACATTGCTATCTTAATAGTCACCTTCTGTAAGTAAGAGTTCTGTCTGACTGCAGAAAAAACAGAACTTCTATCTATGCACCTAACCCCAATTCTAAACGCCCAAGCTTGAACTGTAGCTTGCCTTACGTTAGACAGCTTCTTCAATATTATATCATCTGCTGTTAAGTGCTCTGTTTTTA
Organism: Sabatieria punctata; assembly: GCA_030248155.1. Taxonomy (NCBI): domain Eukaryota; kingdom Metazoa; phylum Nematoda; class Chromadorea; order Araeolaimida; family Comesomatidae; genus Sabatieria; species Sabatieria punctata. Next base: position 59,898 of record JASANB010005199.1, on the reverse strand, counting down.
TTGTCAGTGCACGCTAGTACTGTTGTTGGAAAGTCTGAGATTAAAAAATTGGTGCAGGTTCAAATCAAGCACAACATCGAAATTTCAGGTTCATGTTCGTTTTCTAAAAGACCTGGACAATAATACAGGGTGTCTCAAAAAAAATGATCACATTTCTTTTCACTGCCATTTCCGCAAATTTTGACCAAGTAGGCTAAAATTTGGACCATAGGTGTCAAAATTCGGGGAATTTTATGTGTCAAAGTTTGGTGCACTAGGCTTGACTCATTCACGAGAAAATTCAAAAAAAGTGAAATTTGTTAAATCAATAGTGAAAGCCGGTCACCGAAAAAATGATCACATTTCTTTTTACTGCCATTTCCGCAAATTTTGACCAAATAGGCTGAAATTTGCTCCATAGGTGCCAAAATTCGGGGAATTTTATGTGTTAAAGTTTGGTGCTCTAGGCTTGACTCATTCCCAAAAAATTTCGAAAAAAGTGAAATTTGGTATACTTCAATAGTGAAAGCCGGTCACCGAAAAACGTCACATTACATTATCGCCTAAACTCTATCGATAGCGTTGGAGTTCATGCGTCAACTTTTTCACACGAATTACCCTGAATTTCTGCGATTACACTCCAAATTTCATCCAATTCCGACAGAAATTAGGAAAGATACAGGAAATAGAAACGTTTCCATTTTTCGGTGACCGGCTTTCACTATTGAAATTACCAAATTCCACTTTTTTTGAAATTTCTCGGGATTGAGTCAAGCCTAGTGCACCAAACTTTAACACATAAAATTCCCCGAATTTTGGCACCTATGGCCCAAATTTCAGCCTATTTGGTCAAAATTTGCGGAAATGGCAGTAAAAAGAAATGTGATCATTTTTTCGGTGATTTCACTATAGAAATTACCAAATTTCACTTTTTTTTAAATTTCTCGGGAATGAGTCAAGCCTAGTGCACCAAACTTTAACACATAGAATTCCCCGAATTTTGGCACCTATGGTCCAAATTTCAGCCTATTTGGTCAAAATTTGCGGAAATGGCAGTAAAAAGAAATGTGATCATTTTTTTTTCAGACACCCTGTAGGTCCACCGATAGTTCCGAACACTGCAGAAAGTTAGCACTGCTAGCAACTGTTCTTAGCTACGTATACATACAAGCCTGTCTATTAGCAGTGAAAGACCCAGATCATACTTTTTTCAAGCCAGTACTTTCGTTTTCATTTAGGTCCAAACAAACATGAAATCATTAAATTGTTGTGAAATACCACCGAAAATTTAACAAATTTTGTCTAAAATTGCACTCGAAGACCTATTGAGTAAGTCTAATAAAACTAATAAGTAAGGTTCACGTCCGGTTGAAATAAAATAGGTTTTGGTTCAGGCTCATGTCCACCAATTTTATAGGTTAAAGACAGTCAAACTTACCAACAGTAGCACTATAAATAGACAGTATTCTTTCTCTGAGCTCTGAAGAGCTACAATTGTATACTACATCTATAGCAGATGCAGCACTGCACAATTACTGCGTTCTACAGCGTTGTAGAAACAGCAGTTGCTAAAAGCTATCATTTGATCGCAACAATTATGCTGATACGCGTATTTAAGCCAATCAGCCACGAGTGCTTCATTGCTTGTATGCAGAATTCGTTCAAACACAACAAAGTTCTCCGCAGTTATTAGTTGCTGACAACTGACTGAAGGCAACAACTGAAACAGGAGAGTCATGAATTCGTTGCAGAATGGCAATTGGTTGTCGGTAACCGACACACGCAGTTCAAGGTCAGATTGACCGCATTTAGTTTGGCTTGCTGCTTCCACCAGGTTCAAGTGCCAAAATGCAGGAGTCTGCTGCCATAAAAGGGTGGCTAGCTCCCAGTGATGATTACGCATAGCACGAGAGAAACCATCGCTTGACAGAAACAGTTTGTCTTGGTCGGTGGGCAGTCTGTTCAGAAAGTATCGCACTACTTCCGTCCAGCCGTTTGTGGTTGCTTCTTGAAAAACATTGTACAAAAGCGTCTCGATGAAGGGAGCTCGATATGGACGGTCATTCCTCCAGTGCCAATAGGTAACAATAAATAGCGGATGACGCAAGAGATCTGTATTTCCCACTGTCGGCCATAGTTCGCTTATGACAGATTCCTTGCAGAAAACGCTAGCCAAAGCGAACTTTTTGTTTGAAGTCAGCAAATTTGATTGTATGAGATTTGTGAAAGTTTGCTCGTTGTCTAAAAAGTGGTTATTGGTCCACCGTAAACCCGCCAGAACGTCGAACCGACAAGGAATGACTTTCTCGTATTGTTTCACCCATTTTCTCACGACGCCAATCCTTTCTTTGATAATCAGTTGAACTTTCGAAGGAACTGGCAATGTGTCGATGTTGTCCGTTTTCTGGGAATCATTGGCCCAAACTCTCAAAGAAACAGAAGCCAAACAAATCGATTTCAGTTCTGATACCGCAGACATGTTATAGACTGGGCAGTCCAGTGCGAGGAGCTGAGCAACATGCCGCCTTACACTCTAGTCATCTCGTTTGCAACTGGTTTAAAAGAGTTATTCAGTAGCAGTCAGCTGAGAAATCGCAAAGCAAATGCCAAAACTCCGCTACTCCCCCAACTGGTTCTTACGTACGTGTCTGCATCTAACGCACATAGAAAGACCAAACACAAAAGTAGATTCTTCACACCTGTCATATGCTAAATTTTAGTGCTTGCCATGTTTTACGATCTCCACTTCATATGCCTGCACATATAACAACTGTTGTACTGTGCTGTAGTGTAGAAGTACAGTAAGAGAAGTGGGTTTTTCAGAGCAGATGACAATTTATACATGTACTGCATATATCATATAGAGAGAGAAAGAATAAAGAAGTATCAACGGTTGAGTCGGATTCCTTGGGGAGCGGAGCGGCGGTCACTGTTAGAGATGGCACGTCCGGCTGCTGTTTGTCCTGCTGCTTCTGCTTGTGCTCGAGCCACTGGATCGGATCGCGTGCTCGTTATAAATTCCCCTTCATTCTCTGGTGTCTGCAATTAACAGATGACCACATTCCTTGAGAATTATTAAGGGTGGGTAGAACGGCAAAGACTTACACTTGTCAAATCTTGGGTGGCCGGGACAGAACGAAGCTCGACGGGGCCTTCTGCGCTTGGCTGCTGTTGTGGTTTACGCACGGCTCTCTCTGTCCCTTGACGCTCAGCCATCAGCTCAAAACAAACCGAGTACAAACAACCAGTAGCAAACAATGAAAACGTGAAATGTGAACATATCGAAAGCTCAAGGATATATAGTGTATTAGCACCACACAGTGGCGTATCCAGATTTTCTAAGTGGTGTAAAATTTTGAAGTTGCCAGGTTGGCCCAAGGGTCCATGCCCAGGGCGAAAAAATTTGAAAAAATAGACAGATGTAAGTATGTATATTTATTTGTCAGCATACTATTAATAACTATATAACATATGTAAGGAAATAGCATTCTAGCATACATACGGTAGCTGACGGGAGCTTCATACGTGTAGATTTACTCAACCCCCCACTCCTAAGAAAGCGATACAAATTTTCATTAGCGAGAGCACGGCGAAATTCAGCAATCGTTCTAACGGATACAGTTTCCTCGCGGAGTCTATTCCATATCGAAACTACTCTATAGCTTAGAATATTTTGGCGATTGAGGGTTCTAGCCATTGGTAAAGCTTATAATTATGACCTCTAGTAACAGTACCGGAAGTTTTCCACTTATAAGACCAGGTCTTATAACTGGAAAATGCCCAAATTTAGGGTCACTTTTTGGTGCCCTTTTGAAGACCATGGTCTCCTAACTGGAAAATGTTATTTCCCTGCAAACAAGGGTTTTTGGCCAAAAGTTGAATTTGTTTTTCACCTAGATTGTTGTTCCAGACATGCCTGACCATTTTACGCTTGACTTTTACGCAATACAGATTGCAGCAGAAAGTTCGACAAATGAATGAACCTGATATTTAAACTCTGTTCCACGCCATAGAAACCTTCCTTGCAGCGTTTTTTGAAAATCGAAAATCTTCAGAATCGTCATTTTGACAGTTTTACGAAGAAAAGTCATATTTGGTCATGTTTTTTTAATGTTTTTAATTGTGTCCCCAGTTTTTAGTGCCCTTTGAGATAGCGGGCAGCCGCGTCGTTGGCTCAGTGGGTAGCTCACTGCCTCTGAGTCACGGCGGCCCCTGCATCCCTAGCGGTTGTAGTGGTTCATCCTCTCGGCGCGGCAAGTTTCTTGCTGCAAAGAGTTGGTCGTCGGCACAACGCTCCACCCAGGCCACCGAAAGCTGGTTACAGTGAGTAGATCCGACCGGGAACCGGGAATGGGAAATGGGAACCGACTGGATCTGCCATTGCACCGAAGCCGCTCCAATAGCATGCAACGTTGGAGAAAGATCAATGACGTCAGGAGTTGTCCACGGGAACCGACTAGGCCTGGGGCCTCTCTCGCAAGCGGACCAAGCGACGTTGGGAACCGACATCACCATGACGTCAACGCGCCAGGGGACTTTCTTAAGCACCTGGCGCCCAACAGCATGGCTAGAGTGGCTGGCAGTGATAGAAGGGAAACGTCCGAGATGACGAAACCACGGGGGGGGGGTAGCGGAATGGACCTCGAGTCTGATCGCAGGCCGTAAGGATCGAAATCGGAGATAGCGGGCTGCCCAGTCAGTATGTTATTCCCATTGGCAATACCAATCATTCTTGCAAGTTTTAGAGCTGTACTCCTTGTATTACCGAAAAAATTAAATTTGGGTGGACCTCGTTATTAACGGACTTTTAACTCGGACCACAGAAAGCAAGGACATTACTTTCCTGATCAACGATCTCTTTTCGGAACTGTCTATTGACTGCACGAAAATTCTGAACATTCGGACTGTTGGATCGGACACGCATCGCAAGGTTGTGCTGGAATTAAAAGACCAAGGGACAAAGCAGGCTGTGATGCAACGAAAAAGAATGGCACTGTCTTCAAAACCTCAATATGTTGTCTTGTTAATTATTGCTGAAAATTTGATCCAAATCGAGCAAGAGCTGACAGAGAAGGAACCGCTTGAGTAAAGTTCGAAAAAGGGGGTGGATACACTTTTTTATCTATAATTTATTTGTCATCTGTAGTGCGCAATGATCTCAGCAATGGATTCCAGCTTTATTATTGAAATGATTGAGTTAAGAAAGCAAAAAGCCAGTCATAGACAGAACATCAATCATTCTTCAATCTTCATGAGCTTGAAAGAATCAAGATTTACTTGTTGATTGGTTACTGAAAAATTGGAACTCCAGTAGAACCTCCATAAATGGGGGCCCTTGATAAGCGGGACGCCTCCAGAAATGGAACACTACAGAAAAGTGAAATGGGACGCCACAGGGACAGTGGAAGGCAAATTTAAGCTCCATAAATGGGACGCTTATTTCCTTCCTTCATGGTGAGAAGAGCCCCATTTATGGAGGTTCTAATGTAGTAACAGCACTGGTTGAATGGAGTAACAGGACTATGCTGACAGTAAATCAATTCCGGCAGGAGCAGTTCTATCTACAGAATTTGCTGAGTATGTATGACAACGGCTGTTGAGCGCGGCCGCGCTTACACAATTTTCGTTTTCTTACTGCTCGATTTGCTGTTTTCAAAGTTTCCAGATTCCCAGTACGAGGATATTTCACAAAACAGAACTGTGTGCCACATCACACCGCCTGTCCGTACCGCTTCGTTTTTCGAGTAGGCGATTTAGATACGCGCCATAAACAGCTGTTGGTTTTTGCGCAAACGTGAGTTTTCTTCAGTTACCTTTATACTGTTTTGTGAGCGGACGGGTGCAAAAAGGCTTTATTGTGTGTCTGTGCAGTGTACCGTTGTGTGCTGAAGAGACAGGATGGCAGCCAATCAGCAATTGCAAAAGCTTAGGAGTGACGTAACAAAGAAGTTGCACGAACCGAACGTCGTCACCAATGCTCTAGCTCAGATCGAGTCAAAAACCGGAGTCGACCGCTTCTATCTAGTTGCAGGTAGCTCTCTTCGGTCATCCACACCTGGCCTATGTTCTGGACTCACTCTGCATTACCTATGAACACTTTTTACCAACCCTAAACAACAAAATCGATGGGCCGCCTGTTTTCCTAATTTAAAACTACCCCAGCACATGCCCAGCCGCAGTACCAACTAGATCGCACGTTTCCCTAAGTAAGCATTTTAATGGCCATAAAACGTTGTCTCAAATATAAAGCCAAAAAGTACCCCTTCACAAAAGTAAAATATCTTAAAAACTTGAAATCCTACAGACTTCTTCTAACTTTCTACTAAGAGCAGGCTTCGTTACCCCATGCAACCCACCACTATATTAAAGTAGAGGGCTTTTAAGAGGGCCTTCTAGCTTAGAAAGGGTAGCGAGATATGGCCGTTCAAAGTTGGCAATGTCAAACAGATTGGCTGTAATCTCACTTACCTTCCTCCCCTTCTCCCCTCTTTTTGTAATCAATATTTTGTAAGGGGGTTTAATCATGGCAATTACTAAGATTTTAAAGGAGGAGAAAGTTGAAAATTTTTTTCTAAAGGGTATGATCCCCTAATCGATATAATCGATATAGGCTGTTTTGAAATTAGGCGTATAAACTCCAGGAATGCCAAAAAAATCTTGGATCAGTTGTAGCTGGGGGAATCAGGAACCGATCCCAAAAAGAACTTAAATGTTTTTAACATGCATGTAACAGGTCATCCGCCGAAGGGCGATAGGGTTGGAGGGTTTGGCGTCTGCCGGGGTCTGAGCCCAAATTTTGGGAGGGGGGTTGGGCACTAAGAAACGCTCAAAAATCGAAAAAATCGCAATTTTTCGGCTAAAAATTGTCAAAAATCGCTAATTTGGGCTGAAATACAGCTAAAAATGCTGTTTTGCCGGCTATTTTGGCAATTTTTGTGTCTGACATTGTAAAACTCGCAAAAATTTGCTCAAAAAATACTTGCCAGATCCTGCAAGTGTGTAGTTTTCATACATGGGCCGGGGGGTAAGGGGAGTTTAACCCCCTCGCCGGCCCATACCCCCTCGGCCGGCGATACCTCCTCCCGGAGGTGAGAAAATTTTCGCTCATTTAAGACGAAATAGGCGTTTTTTTTCTTTTTTGCCTCCCCCCCCCGAGGTCTCCAGACCCCCCTCCGGATTTTTCCGGCCCATGTACAGTGTAATTTCAGCTTTGTAGATTAGCGATTTGAAATGCAGTGCAGAAAAGGCTTAAAGAGCGACGGATATGCTTGAGAAAAGTAAAAATTAAAATTGAAGTGGCTGAGAACGTTTGCCCTTTTTGTGTGTTGGAATCGGTACAGTACTATTAGGCGACGCCGATTAGGCGATGGTACTATTAGGCGACGAAAACATTAATAGATCATAGTACTGTTTAGGCGGTACTTCCTAACCGGTCTCAAATCTACAACCATGTCAGGCTATAGCCCCGGGGCTATTTTTAGCTATGCATGGCTAACTAAGTGCCACTACAGTCTTGTCTCGTTAATCTTGTGACTCGGTTGCTTATAGCTAAACATGGCTATAGTCACCTGCCCTGACTGTTAACCCTCAGATTGTCGCCTGTCTTTTCCGTTTGGTTAAATACATGCATAAATATCTGGCCGAATTGCGTCTGATGATCGGTACAACACAGACCCAGATTTCTCTCTGCGTTCAAGTTGGTGGCCCATTTCGAAAATTATTTATTTTATTCACAGTATGGAAATTTTGGGGGAAAATCGCTTAATTTAGCCTCAGATATACATTAGGAGTGCAGTTCTATCAATTTCTTGCCTATTCTAAGCCTAAAAATAGGTTTTGAAGGGCAGCAGCCACTCTGTGAGCAATGCTGCAGGTAGAATATCGACTCTCAGGCTGTAACACTATGTTTGAACCAAAGTATCAGTTTTTGTATTTAAAGTTGCTTCTGATGTATCCTTGCATCTCCTACAAGCTATATTTCTTCGTAGGAAAAAATTTTGAAAAAAAATTTCGAAATGAAAAATTTTCATAAATAAAGCTTTTTTGGCTTTCAAAAAAAGTTTTTTTTACAACTCTACAACCAGTGCCCGTGGTCGTGCGCTCATCCACTCGGCGGGATAAGTTTCTTGCCGCAAAGAGTTTGTCATCGGCACAAAGCCCAACCCAGGCCACCGAAAGCTGGTGACAGCGAGTAGGTACCGACTGGAGCTGCCGTTGCACCTAAAGCTACAAAAGCAACAACGTGTTGGGACAAACGGGAACGGGGACAGCTACCACTGAGACCCGCCCAGACTGACACCGAGCATGTGCCCGCTAGTAGCGAAGGAAGGGCAGGTTGTGGGTATGCGTGATGGGCGCGTAGTGTGGCCTTACGTACGGCCCCGTCCGGACAATCCATCCATCCATCCATCCTATATGTTGCCATACGGACTTAAACAAAAAATTATTCCTGTCGCCTAATAGTACAGCGAAATCGCCTAATCGGCGTCGCCTAAATACTCCTGCTTCGGTTGAGATTGTTGAGAGGAATAGGGAGTTGGTTGCGTAGGCGCACGGAGTGGAGTGGAGTGGCGAGTAAAGAGAACAATTTAGGGCTGACAGTTGGGTTTTCTATTTACATGACGGTTAGTCGGTTCGGGCAGTTGATCTGTACGTTGGTGGGCGTGCTGTATCCTGCCTACACGTCGTAAGTTGACACTCAACTGGGGTTGGTTTCTTTGCAGGAGTTGCTGGTCTGCTTTCCCTTTATTTGATTTTTGGATATTTTGCCGAGCTCGTCTGCAATGGCATCGGCTTCTTGTATCCTGCCTACATCTCGTAAGTTTCTTTTCTTCTCTCCTTTCGTCCTTTCGAGCTTCTTTGATACTCTTTTCTCATTCTCAATTTGCATAAAGGGAATTAATTATGTCTTGTTTCTTTCCTGAGTCACTCACAAACTTATGTTTTCAGTATCAAGGCGATTGAATCGCCTGACAAGAGTGACGACACTCAGGTATGCTATCTTCTTTTTCGAGTTCGTCTCTTTTTAGTTGTTGGATTGGATTCCCTTTGGAAATAACCGTAGTCCTTTTGGTAGCCTTCACCTCTGTGTCTCAATACTATCCAGCTCCTAAACTTTGATATCGACATAATAAGCCATACAATATAACAAAGCGGAACCTGAGTACAGTGGCGTATCCAGGATTTCGGAAAGGGGGGTGAAAAATTTTGAAAGTGCCTGGTTGGGCAGCGGCCCAACCAGGGTAAGAAAATGTAGCAAAATTAGCCGTCAAAAACGCGTTTTAAAGGCATTCCGAGTTTAAAATTAACAGAAATTACAAGTTTTAGGAGTTTATAATGGCCTGGTTGGGCTTCTGCCCGACCAGGGCAAGAAGATTTTGAAAATTTTAGCCTTCAAAAACGCATTTAAAAGGCATTCTGAGCACAAAATCGACAGTTTTAGTACATAATTCGTTAGTTTCTCTTATTTTTGATAGACTTTCTCAGTTCTCTTCCTACCTCCACCACCAAGGGGGGTGTACCCACCCTACACCCCCTGGATACGCCACTGCCTGAGTACGGGGGGTGTTTGTTTTGTCATTCCAGTGAGGAGTAACCCCTTGTCTTTTAGTGGCGTACCCAGCATTTTGCAAGGGGGTGTAAAATTTAGAATCCCCAATCAGATCGGGATTTTGAAAAAGTAGTTAATTAATAAAAGGCGTTTTTTAGTTTTTGATCCTAACAACTGTGAGTGTAGGGAGTAATATATTGGTTTTGTCTTATTTTTTCGCCGCAAAGGAGGAGTAGAGGTGTTAGTGCAGGTAGTGAGTGATGTGTTTTAGTGGCTCACGTACTGGGTGGTGTTCGCGTTGTTCAACGTGGTCGAGTTCGCCTCGGACATAATAGTCGGCTGGTTTCCGGTCTACTGGCTGGTCAAAGTTAGTTTCTGTTTTCTTGCACCCGGTCGGCGCTATCAGTTTGGACTGCCGTCTTTCTATTGATTGGGGTATTGTTGGCAGCGCTAAGTCCGCATTTATAACCGCGCCGGCAGCTCAACTTGAGTATACTTGTTGGTTGCAACGGCAGAGCTGTTTTGTTTATTACACTGCACTCGCTTAGACGCAGGGAACAGCAGTTCCTTTTCGTTTCTTTGTCAGAGCTGTTTTTGCTTTCAACAGCGCACCTACAAATGATTAGAACTTGACTGCATTCGCCTGCAAACATATTCAAGGACGGGGCGACTAGAAAAGTGCCAAAGTTCTGGTGCTATTTTTTAATTGTTTACACAAAATTTAATAGACTTTCTTCTAAAAAGAACAAAGCTCCGGTTCCAGCACAGCAGGTATCCTCGGCACCGAAACCAGAATTCTGGTCGATCGCTAAATAAATTCTTTGTTTCTGAGTTTTTGCTAAAATTCAGGCCGTTTGTGCGTGCTCACAAAAAGCGGTCATCGATTTCGAATGTAGATAGTTGAACTGAGTGATTCAGGCACATGTTCCATATTTGGTACCCCACGTTTGGCACAGTGGTGGTTCCATGTACCAGGACGGTTTGGGTCGTTGCCTCTAGCTAGAAGGGTCAACCTACTGATCCCTTACCCCACGCATTTTAGGGACCCCTCCCCGACCCGAAAATAGAAGAACTAATGTCATTTTTAAAAAGTTTGACGGTGGACAAAAATGGTCGATTTTCTCAAAAACTTTCTTCTGTACCCTATAGTATTTCAATTCATACGATAGCAAATTAACAGGGCGACAACATGCGCACTATATTTTTAGCTTATCTATTATTCAGTAGCACTTTTCTCCGAAAACTGCTTGGAGCGTGAAATCAACTTTTTATAGAAGGTCAAATCCAGAAACGGGCTTCACTTTCGAATTCGTCGGTGTTTCGCGAGTCAGGTCGTATATACGTATATGTTGGACCCAACAGATCTCTTCAAAAATCAAATTTTTTGACGCCACTCATGAAAATCGTGCGGAAAGTGTGCTTAACTATGGACGAATTTTGAACTTGGGGCAAAACGGTCTAACCGTTGATAAAACTGACTGAAGCTCACTCTTTATTGTTGACTGAAGCTCACTTTTTAAACACTGAATCGAATTCTGCTGTCCGTTTCTCGATAGGCTGCCCGAGTTACGAGATATTTGTGCTTTTATGTCCATGTATTTTTGCAAATCCAATTCTCACCGAGTTTTGGTCTTTACTCAACCGATCCGATCTCAGTCCGTTTTTGATCGATTTGGCTAAAATTTTAAGGACATGTTTACAAACCAATTAAATAAATATTCTGAAAATTTGGTGCTACAATTTGTATCTCCTTGCCTTATGGCACCGGCATATTGGTACCACCACGGTGCCCCAACGTGGATGATAAAGGAACAGTAGAAGGCTTTCTATTTTTACTTTTTTTTAAGATTATTGCGGAAGCAGATTGCGAACAGAGTTCGGCATGGAGTAGGTGTGTTTTGCAAACAATGAGCACTGGTTTTAGTGTGCTTTTATGCTGTATCTCTACCTGCCGATGACGATGGGAGCCCAGAAACTGTACGTCCGCTTCGTGCGACCGTTTGTTCTGAAGCATCAGAAGACCATTGACTCTAAAATAGGAGACACCTTCGGCAAAGTGGCTGATAGTAAGTTGTGCAGTCCTCAGTGCAGCCCATAGAACGATCAGTATCTTTGAGTGATCCTGTCTTAGATTTACAGTTGATGGCGAGATGTTGGAATGTTTTGGCTTAAAATCGGTCTTTCTGTACTATTGCATGTTGCTACGGCACTTCACATAGCTAAATTTATAATAAATAACTTTGCTTTAGGCGCGCGATATGCGGCTCACGAACACATGGAGAATTTGGCCCAGAAAGACGATTGAAAAGATAACGTTGACATCATAAACGGTTGCTGATACGCTAGAATACGCTCCTTCTTTCTCTCAGTGTACACCAGCATCGTTCTCCTAGATTTTAGTCTTTTCTCTGGTCAACTGAAGTGAGTTGTTCTTACTGATTGCGCTCAGTTTCGTGCTTTATTGAACCTTTTATTGATTAAACCTTAGTTTTGAGCGATGTTTCGCAGCGAAAACTGAATTCCAAGTGTAAGTGGTCCAGTCCACGGAAATTTTATATGCCTATGGCTATGCCTTTGACGTTTGCGAAAGTAATATTTTTTGCGTGCTAGGTTAAATTGTACTCTAATAGCCCTCTAGAGACTTGACGTTTCACAGATCATGCATGTTTTCGGCTAATAGAACTCAATGTTAGCACCAAATGTTCAGTTAGTGTGAGGTGAGCGCATGTAGTTTAAAGTAAATCAACATTAAGGAACTGTACTATACGGACTGATTGAAGTGAAGGCAAAAATCGAGAGAACATTGGTCTATACTGCATAATATATTGTCCGTACTGTTATTGGTGAATAGCTCGTCTGTTTCGTGCAGACCGTTTTTAGGCTCTACCTAGTAGTGCTTTAGTGCTACTGTGAAAGATTTGCACTGCACAGGTGCCCAACTGGTTCATAAATTTTGATTTGATTTCTAGTATGAAGAACTGCTTTTAATTCGTTCGTACATTGCTTTTGTTAGGTTTTTTGGTTCTTACTGCGGAGTGCTTGTCATGTCTGTCTGTCCCTCGTGTGTTGCGTATCTGGCCTCGGAATCTTTAGCCTCGTGGGTCCTCACAACCTTTCGATCTGCATATTGTCTACCAGTCTTTTCTTGCCCTCATACTAACGCTGATAACAGTCATTCACTAAACGCCTTACACAGCACCGGTAGCATAATGGGCTAAACGTATAAAGTACCAGTACTATGCGATATGGTACCACTTCCGCGATGTGGATATACCGGTAGCACGGCTTTCAGTGCCTGACTGTAACCTGCTGAGTTATAACGGCCTAGATGTGTGTCAACCCGATTGCTTTGTTAACAGTAGTGTGTGTGCCATCTGCTTGGTGTTGTGGTTGTTTACTAAAAACATTTACGCAACGGTGGCACAAGCTCGTTGATTAAAAATACTCGGTAGCTTTACTGACGCAGTCTAACAGCAAGTGGTTCAGTAAATCAACAGTGAACACAGATCTTGTAAGTATTAGTAGCGCGTAACCGGTATGGTGTTTGTGAGCAAAGGGCCATCAAGACGCATCCACCATTGATACCAACTGCGGCTGCCGATCGGTTGAGCTTCATGCCGCAAGCTACATACACAATTTGCTATGTACAGTCAATGAAACGTTAGCAGGCTCGCATACGGCAACAAAACACTCTGCTGGTCCCTCACTCACCGGGAATTGTACAACGTTTACAGTACGGCAGACCGACACTAACTATAAAGCACAGCCGATACTTCTCGACAACAGCGACCAGCGCTCCGTGCGATGCAAAGTGAACCTCAGTCGTCGCCCGGATGCTCTGGACAGCTGTTTTTGACTTTAAACCACGAGTCGATACAACTGAAACACCGGACAGACACTGACTGAGCCCAGCCCCGACATCTACTACAGGGCAGAGTGTGTGATTAGATTTAGTCAGCAGCTGCTCGACTCGCTCATGCCTGACGCCGCATCCATTACCGCCACTCACATCTCACTTCACCTATTCCTTCAGTTCACCCAAACGAAAATTCATTCATCAAGCCGGTAATTTTCTCGGCGCACATTGGCTGAACTCTCTCCAAACCGCCCTAATCTCTTTGGAAGAGCCAACACCAACACTAAGCAAAAATTGTGTTCGCCTCTTGTCTTCGTTCACGGCGTGTTTGTTCTTAACTCGGGATTGGAGTGTCATATCAATTAATCCTTGGCAAGTTCATAATAACTAAACCATGTGTCAGTTTTTGGTCTGAATAGGGCAAATGGCCAGACTCGATCGGATCGGGCAGAGAGCGACTCTCGCCGTCCATTACTACCTAAATCTTCGACGTACTTACTACGTAGGTGAACGGAAAGCAGCTGTTACTGGGACTAATAATCGCACTGTTACCCGATTGCACTTACGATTTGTGATAGATGCAAAGGCAAGGCAGACGAGCTATTGTATCTCCTTGAATCATTTCTTCGAAACAAATTATGCATTCTCCTTTTTCTTCAGATAAAACATCCTCTGAAAACACCAAACATACAGTTGACACACAACACAGATAGGGGTGGGATATCTGTAAGTGAAAGAGCTGATACGACACAACATTTTGAAGTTTATTTAGAATAAAGGGGGGCTAGGCCGATTGTCCGACTATTGTGCCCCACCCTATCAGAACCTATCATCAGAAACACACGTGAGGCAGGTACAGTACCTGAAGAAGAGAAGACAAACAACAGATTACATGGAGGCTTTTATCCTAGCACTCACTCGCTCCTGCAGAGCGTGCGGTAGTCTACAAAATATCAGTTTCGCCATTCTCTCGCCGAAGCCGCAATTCCTTCCGCAGGTCAAAGGCTTCCTTCGCTTGCCACTGCGTCAGATCGCAGCCACTGTAGACAGATGCATTTGCAAACAGAATTGTCCTTTTTCGTTGCATGATGGCCTGCTCAGTTACTTGATCTTTTACTTCCACTACAACCTTACAGTGCGTGTCCGTACCAACAGTCCGAATGTTCGAAGTATTCATACAGTCAATGGATGCTCAGAAAACAGATCGGTGACTAGTGAAAGGACGTTCTTTCTATCTGTGGTCCGAGTGAAAAGACCGTTGATAACAACGTTCAGACTGCGCCGCTCACGTTCTCGCATCTCTCGTTCCCAGTCACAAATACGCACCAGCTGAGTGCGCTTTGTCATAACAGGAGGAAGGGTTAGGTACAGGCAAGCCATTTGTAGATGTTTGCAACGTTTGCAAGACATATGCGTAGGTTCTCTTCGTGTTTATGACAGTCTATCCAGATCAGCCGTCACCTTTTCAAGTTGGTCGGAAAGGCAGGCCACTTTGTTGTACAGATCCGAATAGTGGTGGTCAGGAGGACCAGTAGCAGTGATCGTAGCTTGGAGTACAGTCTGTCAGTCAGATTGGAGCAGTCTGGGCAAACAGGGCAATAAAGTTAGCGGAGCATGCAAGAGCACATAACTCGGCACAGTACTGGGCAGAGACTTTCCGAAATAAGACTGACACACAAAAGCTGCATTGCAGAAGGAGCATTTCAAGCATTTGACTCTTACACCGGCGGAATACATAGACACGACTGGGGGCACCAAGTCCAACGATCAGGTCCTATTTCGTAGCCCCTTTGCACGCTATGGGTTGGGGTCAGTTCGCCGCGGCCGGTTTGCCGCGAGCCTACTCGCCACAAGGTTTTCGCCGCAGGCAGATTCACCACAGGGAGAAATTTTCAAATTGCTTATTACAGTCACAGTAAAAAAATCTACTGGATTGTTTCTTTTGACGGACCCTGTATCTATAATCGATTTCGCATTGCTGTAACTATTGTGTTCGTTAGTTAATTTCGCTGAAATTTTTAACACAACATGCACAAATCTTCAGAACTCTAAACCATGCATCAAGGATGTAAGTATTAAAAGGGTGTTCGGCGACCCTTGCGAGGGTACTGGGACGTTAATGCAGGTGGGAACTGAGTGGAATAAGTGAGAAAGTGGATGAGTCGCCGTTAGCAGTAAAGCAACTTTGACTTGATAAGCCTACCTTACTTCCCTCAGCTGCGACTGTAAGTTCATTTTACTGAAGCACTATTATAGCTGCGATTTGGTGAAATTATATTAAATTATATTAAAGAACTTCTAAAAAGTACACTTAGAAATAGTGTGTTTTCGCTGTTCTTGTGCAATTTTGCATCCGTTCTGTTACTGATACTCAACAGGTTTTGAGACAAAATTCCCAGTCCATGCATGTAACAGGGGGGGTTGGGTACAACTCGTCGAATCCAACTCGTCGAAAATCAACTGGTCGACTACATTTCGTCACCTATCAACTCGTCGAATGATCAACTGGTCGAATGATCAACTGGTCGAATGTTTAACTGGTCGAATGTGTTTTCGTCGAATTACAACTGGTCGAATAAAAAAATATGTATGCCTTCTTTATGTTTATTTGTTTTGCAGCCTTGTCAGTTCGGTCTGCTCGGTCAAAAGGTAGAGGGCGCTGGTGAGCTGCCACTGACTGTTTGACCGGCCCGGCCGAATTGACTCAATTGTTTGAACAGCTTGTGGGCAAAACAAATGTAACCAAGTGTGGAATACTTTAGCTTGTGTGCGTAATGGTCGAACAAATTTAGGGCTAACAAGGCCGACCTACGCTTAATGCTGTTTACTGGTCGATTCTTTTTACCGGCGGGTTCCCAGTTCCGACTTATAATAACATCTTTTATACAGACGACTCTGGTACAACACAACAACTTGCGTAATAGTGCTCAATGTGTAGGCTTAGGTTTATGTGTAGGTTCAGGGTTAGGCTTCGCCTTGGGTTCAGGCAAGGCTTAGGCTGTTTCAGGCTTAAGGTTCGGCGTAGGCTTAGGGTCAGACTTAGGCTTAGGTTCTGGCTTAGGTTTAACAATTCTGATGCAGCAAAACGAGAAGTCAGCAGTGGGAAAAGTCGGTACTGGGCACAAACCGCTCAGGTGAGGCATGCCTGCCATGCCGGGCAGCAAAATCAGGCGAGACCCGGGGCCTAAAAGTGCTGTCTGGCCCGAATCCAGCATTACCCATACCCACAGATCACCAGGTCACACAGTTCTCTCATGCCCACAGGCTATACATTGAGTTACAGTAGTTGGGCTGGGTCAAACGGATAGTGGGCGTTAATTATCGCCCTTTAGCTTTCTGGCCGACCTGACAAGGCTGTACAAAGGCATAAATATTTTTTGATTCGACGAGTTGTAAAATTCGACAAAAAGAAATTCGACCAGTTGAACATACGACAAGTTGATCATTCGACGAGATGTTAGTCGACCAAATGTAGTCGACCAGTTGGATTCGACGAGTTGATCGTATCCCAACAGGGGGGGTCTGGGGGTCTGCCCCCACCCGACTTAGGCCAGCCCCCCCGGATGCCCCCCCCCCCGAGACGATTTCACCGCCCCCCCCCCCTCCGATTTTTCTGGCAAGTAAATTTTCGAGCAAATTTTTGCAATTTTTTACAATTTCACACACAAAAATTGCCAAAATCGCCTGCAAAACAGCACTTTTTGGCTGTATTTCAGTCCAAATTACCGATTTTTGGCAATTATTAGCCAAAAAATTGCGATTTTTTTTCGATTTTTGAGCGTTTTTTAGTGCCCACCCCCCTCCCCCAAAATTTTAGCTCAGACCCCCCAGCCGGCGCCAGACCCCCCCTCCCCCCATCGGCCTGTGGCGAAAACACTTTGCGGCGAATAGGTTCGCGGCAAAAATTTTTATGTTCGCTGCGCGCTTAAAAATCGTAAAGACCGTAAGCTGCTCTAATGCAACCTAGCAGGGCCAGGGTTTCAACTGTGATAAATGCGCAATGATTTTTACCGACCGTAAGCTGCTCTCTGGGAGCGTTCAGGCACAATATTCTCAGCATAAATAGATGCGCTACATCGTTTTCTATTTAGCGCATATGGTTTTGGTACGAAAACTGTAAGCAAGCTTATAATAAAATTCTTTCGATGATCAAGCGAAAAAACAGAGAATTCTTTCGGTAAATGAAACCAATTTTCTATAAACCAGTATCTTCAAGAAATAAATAAAGCTAATGAGAATTAGTCCTGCCAAAAGCTTGATCAGTTTACCACAAAAGTTCGACGAAACGTTGCTTCTATAAAAATCTTTTCTATTTTTTGCAACCACCAAACAGCCGTGCAGGATGTGGGTGTGCGGTATGGGCCTGTAGAGTGGCCTAACGCAGGGGCTACGGTCCCGCCCGGACAATCCATCCATCCAAGCTAGAGCCTACTATTTAGCCCAAATCTGCACAGAGTCTGAACCTATGTTACGTTTTGCCACTAATCCTGAGCCTAAGCCTAAGCCTAAGTTGAAATGAAAAGTATTTACTGGGAGAGCACAAAAAAACAATGACAAACAGTTTAGACGAGTGAGTGTTATATACAGACATGGGCTAGCATTTCGGCTGATGGGGGTAGAATTTTCAATTCCTGAGGGGGGTAGGAGCGCCTGATGGGGGGCTGAGGAGGTGGTAAGCCAAAAAGTCCGATTTTTGGCGAAAATCAGGGCTTTTTGGCTTATTTTTCGTTAAAATACATAAGTTAAAATTAGCTATTCTGAGCTCATTTACGCCTATTCCAGGCATATTTTTATCATAATTTTCTATACAAAATCCTTCCCAAAAATTCCTGATGGGGGTAGCGGCCGGCTGATGGGGGTAGATCAGAGCCTGATGGGGGGCCAATCCCCCTCAGCCCCCTCTTTGCCCATGTCTGGTTATATACAGTACAAATCTTTCATCTGGTAAGTTAAAACCTATGTTACGTTCCATAGATATAACAGGTCATCCACGGAAGGGGGATAGGGTTGGGGGTCTGGCGCCGGCCGGGGTGTCTGAGCCAAAATTCAAGGGAGATGGATGGGCACTAAAAACGCTCACAAATCGCAAAAAAATGGCACTTTTTTCTGCTAAAAATCGTCAAAAATCGCAAATTTGGGCTCAAAATTTGGAATTAAAATTAAATTTATTAAAACCAAAAAGTGCTGTTTTACAGACGCAGCTTTAGTGTCTGAAATTGTAAAAAAAATAATTTGCTGAAAAACTGACTTGCTAGAGCGAAAAAATAGTCTCAGGGGGTCCTCGATCGGGGGGAGTCTGGCAAAAGTCGGGTGGGGTGCAAACCCCGGAACCCCTGTTAGTTACATTAAAGTTTGTTACTAATTAACTACCTCCTAAAGAGCAGACTCAGTCTCAAACAAATAAAACCGCGTTTCCCGATAACAGCACTATTTTAGAACGGCAATCGCTGAGATTCTAATGGTGCATGAGAGAAAAGAGAAATGGAGAGAATACCGTTGTAAGTAATCCTGGGTCGCGTTAAACACATCACTAAATGCACCTCGGCCTCATCCGACGGCACCGTCTTGTTACACACCGGACATTTGATATCTAAATCACGTTAATTAGTTAAGTAGGCAACGGTAACAGATTGTTCATCTGATGAAGCATAGAAAATCCAAGTTTGAAAAACTGAATTGTGGCAACAAATACAAAAACAGAGCCGCCTTTCTTTCGGTGCCTAAATCCCAACAACACTCTCCGCTTTTATCTGCTTATCATACACGTGCCTGATCCGCAGCTCAGAGCGGGGCAGCCAGGTTTGCCAAAATTCTCAAATTTTCGGCGCGAAATTTAAATTTTCTGCAAATCTTTTGGCGGAAAACTAAAAATTCCACTTAAAGTTCAAAACTTGTGACTTTTTGACAAAAACTGCCCGAACACAAATTTTGTCAAAAAAGCCGAAATTTTCGATGAAAATTTGCGAAAATTTTGGGTTTGGTGCGTCTGTATCTGTCGGTGGGCGGTCAAAAAACCCCTTCCGATCCGATGTTTACCCCACGCCAGTGTCAACCCCCCGGTTGGCCATACCCCTCGCCGGTAAGCGTTACCCCTCTCCCACCCCACCCTCTGAAAACTTTGGCGACCTTTTTTGGGAGAAATTCGGCGAACTTTTTGGGAAAGCGATTTTATATTCTCCAATCCCTGGTCAGAAAGCCACACAACCCCTCCATTTTGCCCCTGTATGCCAAAAGGTGGCCATTTACAGAAGGAGAGGGCAGCCACTTACCAAAGAAAGGAAAGATGGGCAGCGTGCGTCTGGACGCAATGGCTGATGAAGAAGAGGTGGACGGCGCTTGACCGGACGCCAGTCGGAACAGCGATGATGTGGGCAGCTGTGGCAGTTGAGTGATGATGCGATTGAGGTCTGCCTCTTCTACGGACGAGTCCGAACTGTCTCCGTCGTGCGGGCGCGACGAACACGGACCAGGCACTGAGAAACTGCGTCCTGTACGAGCTCCGTTGCTGCCGGCAGCCAGCGCGCTGCCCGAACCGGCACCGGCCGATGTCGACGGCGCTCCTGACGCATGTCCGTTCACTGTTGACGGAGCACGGGGTCGTGACGGCGCCTGAACACTCTGACGAGCACCCATCTCACTGTGCGCTTGGTTCTACTGTCTCGTCTGAAACACTCTGCACTCTAACTTACGCAAAATATCAGGATAACCGATTCAAAACGCCCGTTAAAAATGAGCCAGTTGGTCGTTTCCTGCCAATAACGTTTTTATAGAAGGACTTGACCCACTAAACCAAAAATGCAGCACAACTCGAGCTAGCTGGCTTAATGCTTAATGTGAGTGTGCTGGAATAAGTATGTTTAATCGATAACTAGCAAATTGTCATTAACTCGTCTCGTGCGCCCACACATGTATATCTGAAGCAAATAATAAACTTTGAGTTGAAATTTCTTTCATTTTTACTAAAAAATTCTCGACAGAGGCCCAAATGAATGCACGCCCAAATGAAACCACGCCCAACTATGCACGCTCTAATGAACCCAACCCGTGTGCACAGTATGGGCCGAAAATGTCCACCCCTTTTCCGAACTTTATGCAAACAATTCGTTCACGGTCATTTCTTTATCGAATTGGCTCAATTTTCGATTAATTAATTAATAATATAACTGGGTGGATACTATGCAAGCTTGGTTCGAAAATTCCAACTCGATCTGGTTTTCTGGCCCAAAAACTAAGAATTTGGGTGGTTCACTGAAATTCTATTTTTTCGGTATTCAAGAGTATGTGTCTGAAACTGGCTGGAATGATTGATGTTGCTACTGAGCATAACATACTGAGTGGGCAACCTTAATTCGAAAAAAAAAATTAGAATTTTCGAGGACCCCCCTGATTTTTAGTTTTCGGTTCATAAACTTGAACAGTGGCTACCTAATTACCTTGTTAATAAATTCTGAAAATTTAAGCCAAATCAATAAAGAATTGACCGAGAATAAATCGTTTCGTTTGAGTAAAGTTCGAAAAAGGGGTCAGACATATTTTTTACCCTTACTGTGTTGGCCATAAGAAAAGACCGCCTGGCCTTTTTCGAGTTTTGAGACTAAATTCATATGGCTGCCATTTCGCAATTTTCAACAGAATGAAAAAATGTCTGCTAGCCTTCTGTAGTCTTGAGTTATGCCCTTCCGAAATGAACTGACCCGAATTCTCAGACGTCAAATTTGAACATAAATATCTCACGAACCCTTCATCGGATCTATGTTGCAGGTTAACCAATCATTACATAGACTAAAAACCTGAAGAGGTCAAAACGAGGTGTCATCTTCTGCACAGAAAGCAGGGCTGTACGAGCTAGTGCAGTCACGGATTACAATCGCCTCAACTAAGTCAACACAATGAACACCTAAATTAGGCTATACAGTCGTGCTTTACGTTCAGTAGACACAACCTTCATTTTTGGCAATGCTAATTTTTCACCTTCACTGAGTAAAATTCCAAGAGATTTTAGCCGGTTGCGTGACCTGTTCAGGGTTTTAAGTTCATGTATTGATTGGTTAACCCGCAAAATTTGGGAAAAATCAGATGAAGGATTCGTGCGATATGCATGTTCAAATTTGACGTCCATCTAACAGGGTATAACTTGTAGCTAAAGCAGGCCAAACCTGGCCAAAATAAACTGTAAACAAACAGTAATAAGCAAGCCAAAATTTAATTTTTTGTCATTCTTTCTGTTGAAAAATGGCGGAATGGCGGCCGGCCATTTGAAATTATTCCGAAAACTCGAAAAAAGGCCAGGCGGTCTTTTTTATAGCCAACAATGTATACTGAAAGATATGTATCTAGTGAGTATAATGATTGTATTGTTTCTAACCAGTAAACTCTCTTTATTTGATTCTGAGAACCCGTTATTTTTTGTTCTGTTGTGTGCCCTTTCCTCTCCATTGTTCCGCAAGCAATCCAAGCTCTACCAAGACTATCAATCGCTCTCACAACCAGCAGTTCGACAGTTCCTGTGCTCAAGCTCTCAAGTTCTCCAGTTCGTTTCCGTCCCTCATCAACACTTCTGCTCCAGTGATCATCAGGCTCAAATGCAGCACCGTTTCGATGCTCACTTGGATACAGCTGATTGATTTCTTTCTCTCAACTCGTCTCTACCCCTTCACATGCACCCTCCTCGATTCCCTTCAATCAGAACCCAAGTTAAAACAACCCCCACTGAATGCAGCCTCTCCATCTCTCTACTCTACTCGTTCCGCGGGCAGGATCACCACCATGTGTCTCTCCGTTTTCCGACTCTGCTGCGAGTTCTTTGTGTCTCTCTCTCCGCACAGAAGTTTATGTTTTCCCTTGGCAAGTTCAGTTCGGTTTGGTATAGTCCAAGGTCTCAAGTTCCATGTGTCCACAAGCCCATATTTCAATGTGTCCATGAATCCACCCATTACCTACCACCAGTTTCATGTGTCTATGAGTCCACATTACATGTGTCTTCAGGTCCACGAGTCTCTTCTAGTTCCAGTCCAACTCCAAGTGCCGACAGGCAGAGAAGAGGCGTTCGCGAGTCCGTTAGGCGGAGTGATGAAAGATAATGTATGTAACATGTATACAACCCACTAATCTAGTGTGTATATTGTATTGTTTCTTCTAACCAGTACAGTCTCTAACACATATATCAGTGGGCTAGAATGGTTGATTGATTGTAGGGGGCGGGATAGGAATAGAATGGTACAAAATTTTAGTCACTAGGTGTCGCAAAGCGCATTTTCAAATTAGGTTCAGGTTCAAGCCATACATGTAACAGGTCATCCGCCAAAGGGGGAAAGGGGTTGGGCACTAAAAAACGCTCAAAAAACGAAAAAAAATTTAATCGCCAAAAATCGCTGATTTGGGCTGAAATCATACATGGGCCGGGGGGTATACTCCTCCCCTCGGCCGGCCATACCCCCCTCCCGAAGGGAGGAAATTTTCGCTTATTTAAGACAAAATAGGCGGGGGGTTTTGCCTTTTTTCGGGGGGACCCCCCCACCGAGGTCTCCAGACCCCCCTACCCCCCTCCGGATTTTTCCGGCCCATGTATGGCTGAAATACAACTAAAAAGTGCTGTTTTGCAGGCGATTTTGGCAATTTTTGTGTATGAGATTGTAGAAAATCGCAAAAATTTGCTGAAAAAATTACTTGACAGAAAAATCGAAGGGGAGTCGGAAAAATCGTCTTGAGGGGGTCCCATCCGTGGGAGTCTGGCCTAAGTCGGGTGGGGGGGCAGACCCCAAGTTACCTGTATGGTTCAAGCTAAGGAAGGAAATGCGGATCAGGTGTAGCTGGGGGAATCACGAACCGATCCCAAACAGAAATGTTTTTAATTATCATAATTATAAATTAACAAGTTCTATCGATAAATATCGATTATTTTTTGGCTAAATTTCAAACTTTCAAAATCGTCCAAATATGGTCATGTTATAGATTCCCCCCAGCTATACCTGACCCGGAAATGCTTTATGAAGGTAGTTTTCCAGAAAATAGGCGTAATGGGCCGACAATCGGAGTTATTACGCGAAATGAAACCAAACCGAAAACCCGTCATCTGAGCTTGTGCTGTATATAGCCTACAACAGTAATTAGTTGTGTGAAATAATAATAACAATCTGCAGCAGGGAGCAGTGGTTCGATTTGATACCACGGTCGGTCGTCTTTATTAATAAAGATTTGCAATTTGGCGCTCAGGGTAAGGTGAGAACAGAACAGAATCAGTTTCTGATGGCCTACTAATAATGATATTAATATCAACACCAAAAAATACCCTTTATTAGTTATATTATTATTATTTCGTTTGATGAATGAATTTGCCGACAGGATTCTCTACTATCATCATCATCAGCCAAACTATTTCTATTTGTAATGCAAAAATGGCAGATCTGCAACAGTCGGACAAATAACGACAATGGTATAGATACCACCACATGGTACCAGTTCAGCTTCTACTTCTTTTGTCTATTTTCATTAATCTTTTTTAACTGTGTGTGTGGTGTCCTTTCCTTTCTGGGGAGATAACTCGAATTGCAAATTTTGAACAGAGACCACCGAATTTGGTATCAAACGACTGCTGACGATCTCCTGATTATTATTCTACACATCAACTTCTAATTACTGCATGTTATAATCAGCTTTACCTCAGATACGTGTTTTTGCTCTCGGAACAAATTCTGGAAACATGCGCACCCTAATTGTAAATCTTTACTAAATATGACCGAATGCGGTATCAAACAACTGCTTTTGACTTCTACATTATTGTTTTACACACCAGCACATCCACAACCAATTACTGCATGCCATCTCAGATTACGTGCTCTAGTCATATTGCCTTCCTTCATCGATTATCGGCCGATTTCCTCGGAACACCACTTAAAAGCTCGCTATAAAATTCAAACGTATGGACGTACATTCGTGTCCAAGGCCGAATTGGTAGACCATTACCATAGCTAAAGAATTAGCAAAGTTGGAAAGATTGGGATCGAAACCCCTGGACGGTGGTGCCCTTTTAAACGAAAATCACCACTATGAAAAAATAGAAAAAAGTAGTTTTCTCAGTCATCTTTTGAAAGATAGCTACCAATTTTACTGTGTGACTAGGACTACCATATATGCATATTTCGGCACATTTACCTTCAGAGATCCTTGAACAACAAATTAAAATGATAAAAAGAATGAAAATGCCCGATTTCGACTTTACTAAAACATCTGTAGCATTCGAGTCTGCCCAAGTGCATATGGGTAGATATGACGATTTGCTATCGATTAAGCATAAACATAACAATATTCGCCCAAGCCCAAGGACGGTGGCCCTTTTAAAAAAATGGCCAAAAATGATGTACACTGAAAACACTAATCGGCGCAAGTAGTGATCGCCCTATCGTTTCCTTTTCGAGTAAGATGGATTCGGATCGTCAGACTTCCCCAGCACACATTTGGGACCCAGCGTGGTACTAAAACAGCGGATATTTATTTGGTGGCGCCTATCCTTCGGACCGTAATTTAGATATGCTAAGCTTGTTCTCCAAGATTTCCGCTTAATTGTCGGTAATGCAGATGTTAAGAACGCTCTTCTAACACTCCCGAACGCTTCATTCCCACTCCAGAACCCTGCGAGACCAAAATCCGAAGTGGCGCCGCTACCGCGGCCGGTGTCGCGTCAGATTTGGTCCGGGCAGTATTTGGTCCGGCCGGACCAAATTGAATGAAAGGTGAAAGAGATAGGCATGTGCAATGGCACCACATTTGGTCCGGCCGGACCAAATCTGAGAATTTTGTGCCTGCAGATTCGGTCCGGGCACCGCAGATATGGTCCGGGTAGATGTAATAATTAAAGGTAGAGAGTAAAACCGGTTTGCTCTGTCAGCCTCTGATAAGAGGTAGCCAGCAGTCTGGCATCACTGTGCGCTTTGTCCGGGTGGGCTATGGAGGCAGAGCAATACAACGCGCTTGTTGTTTATATTTCTTAGGCAAATTTAGTAATTTTGACTTAGATAACTCGATGCAACTTCTGTATAACGGCCGTAGTCACTGGGTTCTTAGCGCTTGGCTGCAGTAAAAACGCTGATTTTCTTTAGTTTCCAAATACTAGAGATATGGACTGATTAATGCCAGTGTTATGCCTAGCTCAAATTTCTAAAACTCGGTAAGAATTCAGTAAGTAAATCCAGATTTTTTTAAATTCAGTAAGTACAAGTAAGTGCTGGGTTTTTCAAAGAAAACCCGGTAAGTACTCAGTAAACAATTCAGTAAACTTGGTAAAACCTATATAGGCGCATAGATGCAATGTGACGTCATGTTCTGGAACATTCTAGAACATTCTATTGTACTATATAAGCAACGCGCGTCCCAGTGAGAAAAAGGCTTAGGCTGATGCTTATTATTACTGTTGAATTTTGTTCCTTTGACTATAGTTGTTGTTCCTTTGTGAACCCAAATAGAAAGCCAAAGTATCGGCACCGCCAAAAGTAGCTGGCAACCCCAATTAGCCAAAGTATGTTTCAAATTTCAGACAATTCAGACAAAGTCAAAGGGCTGGCAGGTTGAAGGGCTCCTACGAGCGACTGCCGTCCTGTTTCATGTTTTACATGGAATAAACTTTTACAAACAAACAAACAAACAAACAATTTTATCAAAAATTGCGAAAATGGCAGCAAAAAGAAATGTTGTCATTTTTTGGGACACCCTGTAGGAGAGGTC
Source organism: Sabatieria punctata (assembly GCA_030248155.1). Classification (NCBI taxonomy): domain Eukaryota; kingdom Metazoa; phylum Nematoda; class Chromadorea; order Araeolaimida; family Comesomatidae; genus Sabatieria; species Sabatieria punctata. The sequence continues at coordinate 33,796 of JASANB010005199.1, read as the reverse complement.
CGCGTCCTAGATCTATTCGCGTCAAAGTGTAAGTTCGTTTCGTAAGACAGACAGTGTACATTGTTTTATTTGTTCTTCAACTCTATTATTACTATTATTAAACGCTGTTTGTTCGACCTATTGGAATTAAACAGCAAATTGTAATACCCGGACCAAATGTGCCAGACCCGGACCAAATATGGCACCATATTTGGTCCGGCCGGACCAAATACGCGGCCGGACCAAATATGGCGTGACACCGGCACCTTTGATAGGACAAATCCCTGTAATAGAATCGTCAGACGATGCAATAAATGTAGCTGATAGAAAGCGAAAATATGAAATGTTTAATGCGTATTTTGCTTCTGTATTTCTAAAGGAATCTGGAGAACAACACCAGTTTCCAAAGCAGACAAATAATTTTTGGGACATGTCCATTTCAGTCCAGAAATTGTGTATGTTTTTATATCTGAACTACAAAATAAGCTTTCGCCTGGTCCTGATGGATTGGGACAATTGTTTGCCAAAAAACTTGCGTTTGAAATGGCGTCTTTAGGATCTTTGAGTCTTCCTTTCTTAATGGTGACATACCAAATGATTGGAGATTAGCCAATGTGACTCCTATACACAAAAAAGGGGTAACTTCAAAAGTGGAAAATTATCGGCCAATCAGTCTGACATCTGTCTGCTAGGTATACCGTCTACCATATATGGTACCGGTACCTAGGGTAGTGGTACCATATATGGTACCGTCACCATATGCTACCGGTACCATATATGGTGCCCCCTCGTTCGGCGACTGTGGTGGTACCATATATGGTACCGGCACCTTATATGGTATCGGTACCATAAACGGCGTTAAGTGCCTGACTGTTTGAGCCGGATTAATGAAAATAAGAATTTCAACTTTAAGTACGTAGGTACTATGATCAAGGGTCGATCTAGTTGGGGACCCGCTCTTAAGTTTGGGTACCTACTGTATACTTCAACTTCAACTTTATTCTCTCAACCCACACCAACAGCATGGTTCAAACGAGGGGTTGGAGACTCAAATAAAGAACAAATGTACAATACATAACAGTCAATAAAACTACTGCACTGTTACCAACTGAGACTCCTGCAAATGTTGAAAAAAAACATCGGATTTACAATAGGATTTGAAACCAGCAAAGTTTTTGTGCACAACATCGTTTGGAAGGGTGTTCCACATAGAAATAGCATTGTACAAGAAAGTGACGGTGGCACCAGACGGAATGACATACTGTAGCTCATTTGTTTGAAGTCTACGACTGCGTCTAACAGCAACAGGACACAGGTAATTATTAGGCAGATAACTTATACCATTCACGTATTTGTACAACATAATTGTGCGTCGAATAACAGCCAATTGACAGACAGATGTCCACTTCAAACTACCGAGATTATTAGCGCCACTCAACAGACTTACATACGAAGCATTGAAACGAAAGTTATTAACAAAGTGCCGAATCATAAATCTATGCGCTCTCTCTACTAAAACCTGATGACAGGCCGCTGGGGGCCACCAAACCTCTACAGCGTAGACCATAGCTGGCAAAATACAATAGTGATACACCGACTCTAAAACATGACTGGGTGCAAACTTCCTAAACCTTCTACAGAGAACACCTGAGGCACGTTTAGCAGTGTTGGAGACATTTCTAGCATGTGGACCAAAAGAGAGTCGCCTATCTAATTGAACGCCCAGATATTTGTACACGTCTACCTGTTCAATAGGCTGCCCTTCGTTTAGCAGTGTTGGAGACATTTCTAGCATGTGGACCAAAAGAGAGTCGCCTATCTAATTGAACGCCCAGATATTTGTACACGTCTACCTGTTCAATAGGCTGCCCTTCTAGCGATAGACGAGTGGTCAGATTTGGAGCTGAAGTGTGCCGACCAAACACCAAGTGCTGCGTTTTGTTGGCATTGACGGTCAGTCTGAGAGAACGAACATGGGCACTGATTGCATCAATGTCCTTCTGCAGCTCAAGTTCGTGCTGGATAGTTCGTACTGGCTTCAGTAGCAGCAGATCATCCGCGTAAAGAAAGCACTGCGCCCCTGGCGATAGCTGCAGCCCGGCGAGTCCGTCAATGAAGGCTAGAAATAGAGAGGGCCCTAGACAGGAGCCCTGGGGGACTCCTGAAGTGATCGTTCGAGCAGAAGATAGTTCACCATTTACTTGGACAGAGTACGATCGATCAGAAAGATAGGAATGAACCCACTTGAGCAAAGTTGGTGAGATACTGTAGGTGGTCTGCAGTTTGAGTAGCAGTTCTCTGTGATCAACAGTGTCAAATGCAGCTCGCAAATCGAAGAAAACGCCAACAGCTTTCTTGTGGCTGTCCAAAATGGCCGAGCAGGACTGGACCACGTTAGCAAGGCAGTCCACAGTGGACCGTATAGGTAAGGTGGGCTACCAGAGCCTACCAGGTAGCGTGGCACGCTTGTGAAAATTAAGGTTTGCCTTTTTATACGGTGCATACAAACAACGTAGATGTGATCAGCTGAGCTGCCTTCCAAGTCTAAAACATTAGTGGGGCATTCCGCAACTGGCACCTTTTACTGAAGAAACTCGTAAGAGAAAAGTCAAAATTAGTGGAGAATGTAAGTTCACAGCAGGATCACGAATCACTCCCAACCGTAGTAGGAGGGGACGAACTGTTTCTGGATGGGAGGTAGAGAAGGCAGCGCAGTGTGCACCTCACTCAGCCCTTGCCACTCTGTTCTCACTGCTTGACTGCCCGGAGCCGCCCATCTTGGATGCCCAAACTGATCCCTCGGTTCTTGATCAACGTCCCATTGTGGCAGTGGATTCTGTCTCAGAGCGGGTTCTTGATACTCAGAGAAAACCGCTTCGTTGTGTTGTTCCATCGCAGCGATCTGATAGTTAGGCTTGCACTGAATATCCAGCTTCTGTTGAGTAGGAACGCTGATGTATTGTCGGGTCATCGGTCTCTGCACGTCTGGCTGACTCCAATCACAGATCTTTGCAGACCGCTCTTCCACCTCCATCGTCTCCTTTTTGTTGGTCATCTGGGCCACCTGCTCTTGGCGCTGACGTTGTTCTTGTTGCAGTGACGTGGTTTGTGGCTGCCAGAGGAACTCGGAGGGAACATAGAGTGGTGTTCTCTTGGGTCTGTGTGTAGTTCTCAGGTCGGCTTGCATGTAGTCAGACACCACTGTGTATTCTTGGACTGCAGTGGTCACAGGGTCGTGTGCACTGGTCAGCTTCTGCCGCTCCACTGCAATGGTGTCTGGCTGCGGGGCTGCGTTGAACTGCTGCTGAAGAGCCAGGTCGGCCCGTTGCTTTGCCAGGGCACTGTTGATGGCCTCGAGTTGCTGTGAGAGAGTCAAGTGTGTCTGTTGTGGCCAGCTCCACTGAGCCATCTCGTTGGCCAGGTGTTCCAAGTGAGCCATGCACTCTGCACTGATCATTCGTTGGAGCTGCGGCTGACGTCTCTGATTGCTGACGCGTGTGCACTGCACGTAACCCAACGCTGGCATCCTTGCTCGATTAACAGCTGCACAACAACACAACAATGAAAACAATAGTTGCTGACAGGACAACAGCTATTTATACTCAGTACATAGGGGAATAGGAAGGTTTGAATGCTCATTACGTCGTACTTTTGCTATAGAAAGAATACATTGAATGAATGAAGGTGAAAAAGTTAGGGGCTACTAGAAGCAGTGATCAGCATTCTGTGCGACCCAGCAGTAGTTGTACTGTATTTCCAACATTAGAATCGAAAAGAATCATTGTTCCGTACCTTTGTAAACCCACTGCAGAGTTTCCAAAAGTTTCCATTTTAACAATATACGGGCGTTGCCCCATCTCTAATGGGGGGGCGACAGCTAGAGGCGACGAGTACGCCAAACTAAACTAAAAAACTACGCACCGCGATCGGCAACCGTCCAACCAGGCCTCTTGAAATATTTACACCCCATTTGCGAAATCCTGGGTACGCGCACACAACTTGTACGTACGCAACAACCCCTAGTGCCCTTCAACGTTTTACAGTCTAATCACCGCCATTTGACCGTTGCTGTATTGTATAGAGCGGAACCAGCAAATCACAGAGCACTAGGTACGCGTGAGTTTATTGAGAGCGAGTAGAAGAAAGACCAGTATCAATCAGCATTTGTTTCTGCAGAGCACCTGGAAGTCGTTCAGTTGACCGCCAGCGTACACCTCTTCCTTGCCGTTCCAGGGCATGCCAGCGGTTTCTTGCTTCAAGTTGACGGCGCCCAGTCGCTCGGCGTTGTTGGCAGTGGCCACACAGGGCGCAGAGTCGCCCACACGCAGCGGCTTGAATTCATTGCTGGGCTGGAGAGCCTCTGTGTATGGCAACCACTTGTACTCGAAGCCTTGTCGTGCGGGATCGTAGCACAGCACCTGCAACTACAAAACGGTTGGCACAAAACAGCAACTGCTCACGCACGCACCTGGAACGAACCGACAACCTCTCCGCTGAACTCTTTCTTGTCCCATCCAAAGCTTGCCTGTACCTTGCCGCCCTCACTCCAGCAGCGTCCCATCAGCGGGTTTCCGTGTTTGTACCACAAAGCCACGCACTGTTCTGTGTGAGTGCCGTCGCCGTTGTTGAGTGAGCGACCCAGAGCGCGCACTGCTGTGTTTGGAAAGGCGCTTCCCACCTGAATTTGGCCGCTGACAGCATCCTATGCACACGCAGCGATTACCTTCAGATCCTTCCAGTCGTTGTCCAGGGTGAGTCCTGGGTTCTTGAAGTTGCGGCAGATAACGTACATGTCTTGAATCGGTTTGCCTGAAAATGTCTCTTCCTTTCCGTTGTGCGAGAATCCGGCTTGTTCAGTGTTGAGGTCCAGGTTGCCTAGCAACTTAGTGCCGTCCTTCAGCTGTCCGAAGATAGGAGTGGCTTTGCCGCATCGAACGAACTGCAAGTGGGACTGGGTTCTGTCCTTGTACAGCACCCATTCGTACCAAAAACCGTTGTCTTCAAAGCTCCCTATAACAAAGCAGCTCTCTACGTACATACATACAGTGGTACGAGTGTAGACACCTTTATACGTCAGAATCTGCACTTCACCACCGAGAGCTCGAGAGCCAGTCAGTTCCTTTCCATTGAAGGGGAAGCTGCATTGCACACGTCCTTCGTCATTCCAGGCTCTGCCGCAGACCGGCTTCCCATTCTTGTACCACAGAGCCACGTACATGTTCTGTTCGCCCATCACACGCACCGGATCGTCTGGAAACGGCGTGTCCACCGCCACGAACGCCCAGGTGTCGTCCACTTGTTTCTTGCCCGCCATCACTCACCAGTAGAACAACACAATGATAACACACATGCACCTTTGGCTCTTATACTTTGTGCATTTCCAATGTGATCCGGAACATCGTGTCGCTTGTACTGTACGTATGTACAAGGGGTGTGTGTGCAGTCACCTGACCTTTTCAGATTTTAAGATTACAGGGGAACTTCAGATAGGTTTTATACGCTGAGGCCATAAAACAAAAACTAAATTTCACGAACAACGCTTTACTACCGGTCCTCTACTAGCTTCAGGGACTCAACGCTTCAATTCACATTTGTTGGACGGAAACAGAAGAGTTTGACTATATGTCCACCGACAAACTTGGCAGTTTTGTGTATGGAAAAACCTGAACGTGGAAGACAGTTTCAACAGCCGAATCAGAGCCAAGACCAGCATCAATTCGATATACAGCGAGAGTTTTTATAATAAATAGTTCATTTCTCATCAATAGGATGACCAGCAAACCAGAGAAATTATTGGCATATTATGCAAGACTGTTGGAGACAGATTCAGTTACATAATCAACAACAGGTCAGTAAACGAAGCCGACTGACTGTAAGGCCACTCACATAACTCGTAAAGTTAAATCAGCCGGCATCTGCATAACACGAACACAGCTCAGTTGGCGGACCAGACAAGGTGATGATAGTTGTACAATCGGACGAGACTCTCTTATCACTGGTGTCACAACCTGCACGATATGAATACATTGTTGGTCACACACCCCGCTGCGGAAGATTGAGAAGAAGGATCAGTAAAGAAAAGAGGAATGTATGTACAAGTCTGCGGTCATCTGGACAGAGTGGAGCTGGAGCGTTGCGAGGTTCCGCTGGTGCTGTGCGACTGATTGCAGCTGGCCACTCCCGAGTCCCCACCGTCAGTGGCCGGCGTGTCGTCCAACGACGCCACCACATAGAGCGGCACCGCTCTGTATAGCGCCTCCACCGCGTCTTTCCGTCCCAACTCACTCAGCACGTGACACAGACTGCCCACAGTGGCTTGGTCCGGGGCCTGCAACGCCCATTCGGCCAGCAACTGGTCGGTGCGACTGAGCGCAGGACCGGTAGAGTCGACTTCCGGCAACTGATCCATCAGGTCCAACTTCACGGCCAGAATGCTCCAATCGCGACCCATCGAATCTGCCGGGTCCAGCAAGGCAGCCAGCTCCCTTCGCGCCACCAAGGGCAGCTGCGCCACCGACAAGTCAATACCGAGTGCCAATACAGTAGCCACCTCTTTGGCGCCGAAACAGACCACATCGGTGAACAGTTCTTCTCCCTCGCGGTTGTTGCGCACCGAGATCGACTCTCTGCGCTGCATCTGCATCACCGAGTCGGGCGCGTACACCGCCGGGGAGCTTTGGTGATGGCGCAGATCGGTGGGGCTGAGGAAGTGGCGCTCCAGCGGCAATCCGGGAGCCACGTCGTTGGCCGTCTGTTCGACCAGGTTGGCTATGTCCTCCATGAAATAGAAGCAAGAGGAAGCCAGGTCGGCCGGCCCTCGCACCTGCACTTCGACTGCGTTGTCACGATCGTGGCACAGCCGCACCAGCGCCTCCATCTGACCGCTGCACATTTTGCTCAGGTTCTTCCACTGAATCAGTTCTGCGTCCATAGGGTCCTGGAAATCCTGCATCGAACGACGCAGAGCCACTTGTACGCGCGGGAACAAACTGCCGAAGGTGCGTTCCATGCCGGGCGACGCCTGAATCCGCACGCCGCCGTAGACCAGCTGCGGGTGCTCCAGTTCCCAGACGTCGCTCGGCGGCTCCAGCAAATTGAATGCCGGAAACTCGTACTCAGAGTCGCCGCTGGTGTCGCAGACGGTGCACAGCTGCAAGGTGTCCAGAATCTGCAGCAGGTCGGCGGCCTCTGCGATTTCCGGGTAGATCGAAATGAAGTCCTGCTCTATGTAGGAGCCGGTAATCCGACAACGCGATATGAACTCTGCCGACAACATGGTGCCGATTATATGGCAGCCCAGCCACTCGGCACTCAACACCACATAGTCCAGCTCCTGTGTCTCGTCTTTCAGATAGACAACCTAAACTCTTCCCAGTCTGTCCAGTCCAACCGCTGTCACACCTACCTCCCCCATTAACTGCAACTGCTGAATCAGCTGTCGGCAGTGTGTTTCTCCAGCTAGTGGATTGACGTCACGAACGAGTTGTGTCAAGTAGGGCCACGTGATCACCGGGAAAGAGGCATGCTGCCGTCGCACTCCTTGCAAGTAAGTGATAGTGGCGTCAACCAACCCCATGGATTTGGGTAACCGCTAAATATACACATTAAACCACCGTGAAGGATAGACACAGCAGAGGAGGTACCAGGAGAACGGCGCTTCTGGCTTGAGATAAGTAGCTTCTGAGGGATTTTAGTCCGGGGCAGTTTGGTTGCAAAGCGTCGACAAAGATTAGTCGGTCGTGAATTTCAAAGTCGGCGCCGAACCTCAGTCTCACCGTGCTGAGCAAAGCGTCTGCGTCACTGGAAGTGAACTCGCCATCTGCATTACGTTGCAGCGGCGGACTGACTTGGTCGGCATGCGAACAGACCAGCACCAGTTTCGACCGTCTCGGCATAACACCGCAATGGCCTACAACACCATCTACTACACTGTATATAAAAGTGACTACAGTTCGGTACGACGTCCACAATGCAGATGGGACCATTCACCTATATTCAACAACTAAGTGTACGTACAGTCATACATGGGCTGGGGGAGGTTGAGGGGTTCGCCGACCAATTTCCCGCCGCCGGAGGAAAATTTTTTCACTTTTTGAGGCAAAACAGGTATTTTTTGGGCTTTTTGGGACCACCGAGTCCCCTCCGTACGTATGCGTAGAGTGAGCAGAAGTATGAGCATAAAGCATACCGATGGGTTCTGTGGGTGTAATTCTGGCCTTAATAAAATTCATCCAGTAAAGCACTTGTTGGTACTGCACCTCCGTAGGGTCGGTAGCCCGAAACATTATCAAATGTATACAATCTGTGTTGCCGACGAAGTGGTCGTAGACTTGGTGGTACGGCTCGTAGCCGCTGTACTCCCACACCGACAGCTCTCCGCAATCTGCAAATCGGCTCAGCTTGCCAACCGCTGCACACTATTATCTATCCAAAAACGGACGTACTGGGCACGTTGATAGTCTGAATTTCAATTCCTTTCGTGTAACTGAGATGGGCCGGTTTGTGCTCCAAACTGTGTTTTCGCCACTTATCTGCACAGCCATTCTCAATTGAGTTCTCATCTGAAAACTACTGAACTAACCACACAAGCACTCTAGCAGAGCGAACAATAATAATTATTCCTAATAAAACCAGCCTGTATTTTAAACAGTTTAAAGACTGAACACAGAGCGGCCTGTTCACGGAACAAAAACAATAATGCAGCATTAAGTGCTAATCGGTGTAAAGCAGCCGCCGATAGACGGCGCTGGCGCCGCGGCGCCACCACCGGCCTACTGGCCGTAGGCCCTCCACTTACGGCTTTATTCGGGTTACTAGTTGGTTTATCCAACATTTTGTTCGCACTTCTGACTCTTTTCTGCCCCATCAATTCCTCCTACAGTCATGACCTCTGAGCCGACAGACACCGGTATTCGGCTATCCGACATTGACCAACTGGAGCTGATCCGACTAGTACAGGCGCAGATCACTGCGTTGACCCCTCAACCAGCGTCGGACCACTCGCCTGCCAAACAACCGCGTCTTCTATCCACTACCGACAGTGCCAACTCTGCTGCAGCTTCTCAGCCTGCCGACGTTTACGCCGTGAAACCTGCCGATGTGGAGTGGAAGCGCACAGGCAACAAACACCGATATGAAGTGGTCTACAACCTGCGCCAGGACATTTCTGAGCTGATAGCTACTGCGGAGGCCACCCAAGTCGAGGACGAGTTGACCGCAATTATCTCCAAAGCCCAAGCGATCAAATCGTCTATACAGAAGGAGATGAAGCATATTCGTCTGGCTGATCAGTCCGAGTATGGCTGGAAATTCATCGAAGCTTACAAGTCCGACCAGTTCGCTGACGATGCAGCAGACGAGAAGCGCATGAAGTCCGCCGCGAAACGTGCGAAGGAGATGATGGAGAGCGCTAACCGCAAGAAAAACGCCAGCAAGAACTCTAACCGGCCCTTTCTGGCTTCGGGGCGAAGAAGCGCCCCTAGCACCTCCCGTGGCAACACCTTTGCCAACCCCGGCCGTCCTCGCCAGCGCTGTTTCAACTGCGGAGCGGGCGACCACTTCCAACAAGAATGTCCTCGCGCCCGAACCAATGGCCGCACCGCCAACAACCGCTGATCGTCTCCAGACAGCACTCGCCGCAGCCAGTCTAGGTATTACATTCCCTTACTCTCAGTTTATTGTCCGTGTATCTACTACCTACCCAAATTTTGAGTTTACGCCACTCGCAAAATTTTTATGCTTTAATTGGTCCACACTGCCCTTCATGCCTATCAAAAATTCTTTAGGCCGCTCGGTGGCCTTTTGGGAATCGATTGGCGCACCCCACTTTGTTTTATCCATTATCGAACAGGGTTATTCCATCCCCTTTTATTCTGAACCGCTTGCTTGCCACAAGCCCAATAATCGCTCGGCTGTCACTCACGCCGATTTCGTCTTCAACTCTGTGTGTGAATTGTTCCGCAATGGCTGGGCAGTACCCACCTCAGAACCACCCTTCTGTGTCAACCCACTTCAGGTCGCTATTCAATCCAACGGCAAAAAGCGCCTCATTTTAGACCTTACTCATTTAAACCAATTCGTTTGGAAACAACCTTTCAAATTGGAAGGGTTATCGCAAGCCATCCCCTATTTCTCACCAGACTCTTGGGCTTTCGCTTATGATATCACGAAAGGGTACTACCATGTGGACATAAAACCCTCCTGCCAGCCTTATTTGGGTTTTGCCTTTTCACATGAAGGTGCGTTATACTATGGTATGTATACGGTCATGCCCTTCGGCCTATGCAGTGCACCGTGGCTTTTTACAAAATTGCTCAAACCGCTCCTTTCCCATTGGCGCCGTTCTGGGCTGAATCACTTTCTATACTTAGACGATGGCCTAGGGGTTCATCCCTCATTCGCCGATTGCGCTGCTGGTGCCGCCCGCATACGTAATGATCTGAATTCCGCGGGTTTCTTTGAACAACCCGAAAAATGCCAATGGACACCGACTCAAACAATTTCTTGGCTGGGGTTCGACTTAAACTTTCAGCAAATTTCTGTTGGGATTCCTTCAGACAAAATTTCACGGGCTTCTGACGCCCTTGCGTTTGAATGCGCTTCTTCGCGCACAACTTGTCGCCGTATTTTACGGCTGGCTGGTCTGTTTAACTGTCTGTCTATTGTTTGGGGACCGGTGGCTCTTATCGCTACCAAGCCGTTCTATGCCATTGTCGAAGATCACCTCTCTCTAGGTGCTAGTTACGACTCTACCATAAGCACTTCGCAACTTCTCAGTGATACCCTACGCACTTGGTGCCGTTTGTTGCGTTCGTTACCTGCCCAGCGATCTCTCGCCAGACCTTTACCAACAGTCTTGTGCTGTTCTGATGCCAGTGCGTCTGGCGGCGCTGCCTTTGTGGTGCGCCTCTCCTTTGATGACCGTGTGGAGCTGGCCTATCGGGCTACAGGTCTGTTTGGCAGAAACGTCACTGACAGACATAGAATACGCCCAGACCACACAAACAGTCCCTCACCGCACCAGATGCCACATCTTGACACGTCAATCAACAGATGCAACACCCCAGCTGCATTAAGACACCTAATCTCTCACTCAACACCCCGGCCACAACAGATGTGCTGCATTACCTGGGACCGCACCGAACAGTGCTCTAGCTCTACCTGGCGCGAACTACGTGTCATTTCATATGGCATTGATGCACTCGCTACACGACTTGCAAATCGTTCGGTTTACTGGGCTACGGACAACCAGGCCGTTGTTGCCATCAGCCAGAAAGGTTCTATGCAGCCGCACTTGCAGTCTCTCTCTCAGGACATTTTGCGTGTGTGTAATGCCCACAATATTCACCTTTCTCTCCTGTGGGTGCCGCGGGCTTTTAACACGCGTGCTGACTCACTTAGTCGCCTGGTGGACCAGGATGACTGGAGTTTCGCTCCCGCCTTCTTCCAACTTATCGATGCCAACTGGGGCCCCCATCAGATCGACCGATTCGCAGCCCCCTATAATACTCAACTTCCTCGTTTTAACTCCCGCTTTGCTGCTGTTGGAGCTGAGGCCGTAGATTGCTTTTCGCAAAATTGGGGCTTAGAATCCTGCGTACACCGATGTGCACTTAATGCATTTCTGCATGTAATGCAATGGAATGTAGAATAATATTTTGTTGTTAGAATTGAGAAGAGCGTGATTGGATACCTTTGCTAGTGTGACTGGGCGATGTTTCGCTGAGTCGTCTTGAGAGAGTTCCCAACAATCCACCGATGACGCCGGTCTGCAGAGACTGGCACAAGCGAGTCTTGCCGGCACCCGAACATCCGAACAGTTTCAACTTGATTCGCTTCAACGGCGCGTCCAACGGACACAGCTGGTCGACGAAGGCATCCTTTTGTTGGTCCACTTTCAGCTTTGATAACAACGATCCCACATAGGCGTGTTCCTGAGCCAAAGCCATAATTTCAGCGGTCAACCCGTCCTGAAAACAGCTGTCACACAAAGAAACACTCAACCACGCCATCGCCCTACTTTATTCTTAATGTTGATGTTAGCACCAGCCAGACACAGACATCGAACAATCTCGATATGACCGGCCTTGGCGGCGATGTGCAGAGGCGCCAGACTCGACTGAAACACCAAAAGACACGCTTAATCAGAGGGGCCTGGGCCCGCTTTATGGACACGCACGCACTCGGTCGCATAAAGCAGCAATAAAGCAACAGCACTTACCGTGTTCAAAATATCGACCGGACAACCCAAGTGGCAGAGCGTTTGCACAGCAGTCAAAATGCCGTTCCTGCAGGCCACGTGCAACGGCGTTTCTCCGTTCTGAAATCAGTTCGAAAGTCACTTCGGTTTTGTCGGCTGCCGTCACAATTGTTTTCGTTAAAACGGCCGACGTGTGCTAAACTGGAGATGGGTTAATTTACTGTAATTCTCAGGTTAACAACCTCCCAACGACAATGTAACACAGACGGCCCACTCAGTGGGTTGCACAAGGCAAGGCATTATTAAACTAGACTCGCTGCGGCAAAAACAATACCAAACAACCACAAGGCAAAAGCCCCAGTAAACAGGCCTTGCAGCACTGTTATGTATGCGCACACTACTATTAAAAACAAAAACAAGGCCAATCTATTCTTGCTAGCTATTCCATCCAAAAGCACGAAAAACGTGGCGGACCGGGACGCCGACGTTTCCTTCTCTTTTGCGCCTAACAAATGATTGCACTTTGAGAGAAGACAAACACCTCTACATACTGCCACTTACCGCATCTTGCACGTCCAGACGACAGCCTTTGGTCATCAGCAGCAATGCGATGTCCATGTGTTGTCGCCGCAACGCCAAGTGCAACGACGTCTGACCCGACTGCAACGATTGCATCAATTACAATAAGCACTTGGCAACAATTCACTACTCTATCTTGAGCATCCAAAGGCGAGCCGCTTTCCAACAAACTCGTCACGCACTCCAAATGGCCTCGAGCAGCTGCACAGTGCAAGGCCGTTTCTTCGTCCTGAAGCAAGCACCAGTCAGCACACAGTGGCAGAAGCAGCAGCCACTCACGCAGCAGTGCATGGCCGCCGCCTAACAACAGGTCAATAGAGCTACTGCACAGAGCCGGGCGCCGCACTGGTGGCAGTTCTAACAAATGAATCAAGCAACAACAACGGCCAATTCAGGCACCGACTCCATCTATTGACCAGCAGCCGACGCTCGTTGGCAGATAGGCGGTTGCTTCCCGACAGAGTCTGCCTCTGTCAACATAAGATGGCACCTCAGCAGCGGCAATAATAGCGCCACTCTGAGTCAGGTAAGCACGGCACTGACTCACCGCTGCATGAACGACCGTCGGTAATTGGCAGCCACACGCAGATAGGCACGTGACTGGTCGCACCTATTCAATTACGCCAGACCTAACAGCCATTAGCTCGGTCGTTATAATGAAAAGCCGATCAACTGGGCATTAATGTAAACAGTGCCACCGTATCAGACATGCATTTCTGCCCACCACTACTGACCAGCAGCCCGCCAAAAGTAACTGCACCCACCTTATTTTGCAGACAAAGTTGAGGGGAATAGCGACAGAGCAGCTCCAGCACCAATGCATAGCCGTGCCAACCAGCCACATGAAGAGGCGTCTCGCCATGCTAAAAGTTGCTTCAGCATCTCGATTACTGTTATGTTACAAGAACCAGATAACTAATTAACAGAACAGAAACACTTGGCATGGCTGACTTACCATATCTTGAGTATTCACAGAGGCCCCATTTTCACATAAAATCAGCACGGCGTCTGTGTGACAGTACTTGACTGCCTGATGCAACGGTGTTTCGCCGCACTGTAAAAACCGAAGATAGACGCACGTTCATAATATGACAAGCGACACAAACACCGCACTCTGTTTGGCTGATTAATGGCCACTTCTTCATCACACAAATGTTTGACGACCGTTCCGTGGCCGTGGCGAGCTGCCCAATGCAAAGGAGTGTCACCGTGCTAAAGCACACAGAAATGCTCAAGTTAAAAAATCGTGATTAGGCCACCTTGTCTGGAAGGTCGATTCGAGCTCCTTTGACTTGCAGGAAACAAAGCGCCTCCTTCTGACCAGCACCGGCGCTTACATGCATGGCTGTCTCTCCCAGCTAAAAAGCCACTCTATAGGGCAGCAGCTGCATAGCCCGTAAATCAAACGTTCTTGTTACGAAAACGACTTTCTGTCTTATTTAAACGAAGAGAACCTAGCAGGTTGTACCTCGTTAGCCATATTAAAATTAATGTGGGGCACGCAGCTCAGTTCTTCCAGACCGACAGTGTTGCCCTCTTCGCTGGCGCAGAGCACAGCACTGAGTAGCAGATCGTGCTGAAACATGACACTTCGATCAGCGCCAATAGGCGACGGCCACCGTTAAGTTTTTGTCAGTTTCCAGAGCAAACAAATACTACGCACGCCGCAGTGGCTGGTCGACTGATTGAGTGGCGCGTTGGGAGTGAGCAGCGCAATGCAATGCAAAGAATAAAATACAACCACAACTCAAATTCACCCATTTTGGACGACTGCTGGAACGCAGAGCCAATACAAAATCGGCGCACCACTGCGCCACTTGCCGAGACAGCGCGAGGCGCGCAACAAAATGGGCAGAGAATTATGCAATAACTATGAACAGCACTGCGCTGACTGACCTCTTCATGGGAAAGTTGCTCCATCGCACGCCGGCCAAGAGCGAACGGACAGGCAGTAATTGCTTTTGCACAGATATCAATTGCTCCGGGTGTTCGGGTGTTGGCTGGCTACGTTTGAAATATATGGCAGAAAATAGCTCGGCTCAAATATGGCTGCCGACCGCCCTAACCACTTTAGCCAGTGCAAAGTGGACAAACCGATCTGCCGCCATTCAGCGGCAATTCGTCAGCAATGAATCAATCGCAATGCGCCCCAAAGATGTACCGAATCGGACAGGCAACAAGGGATAAAGACAGAAGCCGGGCCACCATCGAACGACGATAAGAAGCGCCACGAGAACCGGACAACCAGCTGGTGTTTTTGTGCGGGTAAACAAAGGGCTGCGCCGGCTGCCTTTCGGCCAACAACAGTTTGGAGTTTCCTTCTCAGCACAGTCTGGCTGGATCTGATGCAAGGCAGCGCAACCTTCTCGACAGCGCAATACGCTGATCAAATACCTCCGCAGAGGCGTTCTAAAGTCCAGACGGCACGGAACACAGCGGAAACATTCTGCACGTCTTCTACGAGCTGCAAAACCAGTACTACTGGCAGTCTTACAAAACCTATTGCCGACGCGACCAACTTTAATATACTCCGTCCCACCGACCCGACACCGCAATTGTGCTAATTTACACTCGTTCAGTCGCTTTCCCTTTTTGAACAGACCGCTCAGTCAGTGTCTCCAACACCAACACAACACAGCTTTCAAATCTTCAACCAACGATTATACAGTTAGACTTTCTTCCGTCCTACAACCATATCGGAAGTGATACGAGGAAGATTTGACAATGACAATGACAATGACAATAACGGGAAAAGACCACGAAAGACCACACAATACGTACCTACAGATGTAACTGAAACGCAGCAAATGTGGTAAAGCTACAGTTATCGACTCGACTACATACTTAAATAGGAACGACAGACATCGAAAAACCAAGTGTACAGAGATGACCAGCATCAACACCAACTGTTTAGTCACCAGACCTGCATGCTGAAACGAAAACGGATAAAGCTGTATCTAAGACACACTTCCAAACCCGAGTATACGTTTTCAATGTTTTTCAATTTAACAACAAGAATTGTATTGCAAGCATACTGCGCATCACTGTAAGAAATGCGGGGTTCTACGTACTAAGCGTAAAGTTTGGCTTTCAACTCCAATTGATTGAAAAAAGATGTCAGTAGAACAGTTAGAATTTACGCCTACGTACGTACTTTGCAAATGAATGAGCAAGACGGGCTCAAAGCTGACACACACAGGTCTGATTCTCTAACAAACAAAATCCACTAACATAAATTGCAGCCGCGTACACAAGCAAGACAGTACACAGATAGTGAGTTTCCAAAACAAGAACGTTTCGTACGTAGAACAACAAGTCCCCTCTGATGGATCCAATTCAGATCAATAAAGTGAAATCATCCAGGAAGACCAGACGCCGATTGAGAAACCAAGGAGAAAAAGCAACCACCAGAAACTGAGAGACAAGGCCGTTGAGCCAGCCCTTCTGCGGCAACAAGTCAGTCCGACATCAGCTGGTGAGGTGGACACCTACACAGAGGAAGGACTTAGTCTTAGTCTACACGTCCAGGCAACCCAGAACAATTCAGTGGAGACAGCTGGAGTAGAGCAGACCAGACCACATACAGCAGTGGTTAGGCGGAAACAAGAATTAGTGAACGACCGACAATCAACTACAGACCAATCCTAAAATCCCGCAACTACAGATGCACGAGGTCTACCACAAGGGCAGCAGCATGCTGAGCTAGGTAGAGAAGAGGAAGCCGAGGGTCATGCCACGGTGTGCTGAAGAAGACGCACCTGTGCGTGGAGAGGGCCGAAAGATCCAGTCTAGCATTGGCCACAGCGTCTCGGTTACCTTCAGCCCGTGACCGACGGCGAGAATAGGATCACTCGGCAAAACAGTAACAGGACTTGCCGGTGCTGAACTGACACCGCTATCCTGCGAGACACTCTAAGACATTGTTCATAGACACCAACCAGTGCAACAGAACAGAAGAAACTGCTCTCCGGAAACCAACAACACTACACTTGCCAAACTGACTTACCGGACGGTATCTGCTTTTCAACTTGCAGTCACGGCTGCCTCGCTGTCTGGCTTCCAGCATTCGCTGTCGCGCTCGTTGCGTTAATCGCAGACACAAACAAACTGCATGGTACGCTTCCTATAAAAAGACCACCTTATTAGGACCAGTCATGCAGCAACACAATAAACAACCACGAGGGTTACGAAGTAAATTCTAACTTCATTACACCATACTGTTGGCACCCTTACAACTCCATACCAACTAATAATGCATGCGTAAAATAGTGTTTTAGAAGGCCAATTTCTAATTTTTAAATTTAATTCAAAGTCTGAAAATTTTATGAGAAAATAGTTGAATTTAGCCAGCAGTGCATTTCTGGCTATCTTAAGCCTGAAAATAGGTGTTGAAACGCAGCGGCCGCCGCGCCATGTAAGCAATGCTGCAGGCTGGTATAGAATATCGACTGTCATGTTATAACACTACGTTCATGCAGGGGGTTGGGGGCCGCCCAGGCCCCTTTAACCGAAAAGTTTGTCGATTTTTTAGGAAATTTCAGCGTTTTTTGGCAATTTTTGGGAAACCGACCAAACTCACTTCATAGCAAAACCATACCCCATTCCGGTCCGTCCGTGTATGTCTATGTCAAAGTAAAGCTCTTGTTCCCTGGCTCTTGGGTTCGTGCCGCTCTAGCGACCAAAACTCCCTGACATACCCCTGATTTTCCATGACAAAAGCCAAAATATCTCCTAACAATTCAAAAAACCTTCTATCTAATGTGAGATTTCTTACCCAAAAACTGGTGCTATGCATGTGCACGCTTTCTGTCATTTCTACCGCCCAACCAAGGCGAGAAAATTCTAAACAATTAGAATTAAAAAACGCGTGTGAAAAAGTTTTAGCAGATTGAAGAGGTTTGGTTGGGCTACTGCCCTACCAGAGCAAGAAAATTTGGAAAATTAGCCTTCAACGCGTTTGAAAAGCATTCGGAGCATGCTATTAACAGTTTCAGCAGTTCCAAGAGGTCTGGTTGGCAGACATACATGTACTAAGGGGGTTGGGGGTTACCCCCCTGCTGAAAAGGCCAAACCCCCCTCACCCCCCCCCCCCCGAGCAAGTTAAGGGACCCCCCCCCGACCCAAAAATACAAGTACTAGTAGTGGCTCCAGTACTAACAAAGTGGCTCAGAATGCCTTTTAAATGCGTTTTTGAATGCTAAATTTTCAAAATTTTCCCGCCCTGGTCGGGCAGAAGCCCAACCAGGCCACTTCAAACTACTAAAACTTGTAATTTTTTGCTTATTTTTAACTCTGAAACGCTATTTGGCACCTTAAAATAGCGATTTTTAGCCTCCTTACTGGAAAAAACGTGCTAAAACGCATTTCCAAGCGTTTTGGAGTTTATTGAAAATTTGGACCCCCCCTCTGGGCGAACCCCCCCTCGACCCCCCACCTGAGGAAACCCCCCCTACCCCCCTCCCCCCTGGTCGGCCCAAAGCTGTTACATGTATGTTGGCAGCATACATGTAACAGCTCCGGGCCGACCTGGGGGGAGGGGGGTGGGGGGGGGTGTCCTCAGGTGGGGGGGCGAGGTGGGGGTTTCGCCCAGGTGGGGGGCCCAAATTTCAAAAAGCTCCAAAACGCCTAAAAATGCGTTTTTAGCACGTTTTTTTCAGTAAGGATGCTAAAAATCGCAATTTTAAGCTGCCAAATAGCTTTTTAGAGCTAAAAACAAGCAAAAAATGACAAAAAGGGCTTCCAAAAACACCGATTTTTCTTCAATATCAGCAGTGGAAACGCCAAATTCGGTTTCCAAAGGCTTTTCAAGTGAATTTTAGGCTAAAAATTAGTGATTTCTGACCCAGTTTGTTAATACTGGAGCCACTACCGCGACTTGTATTTTTTGGTCAGGGGGAGGGGTCCCTTAACCTGTCTCGGGGGGGGGGGGGGTGAGGGGGGTTTGGCCTTTCCGGCAGGGGGGGGGAACCCCCCAAACCCCCCTAGTACATGTATGGTTGGCAGACATGGGCAAACGTTTCGGCTGAGGTGGGGTTGAGGGATGGTAAGCAAAAAAGTCCGATTTTTGGCTAAAATCAAGGTTTTTTGGCTTATTTTTCATTCAAATAAGTTAAAATAAGCTATTCTGAGCTCATTTACATCTATTCCAGGCATATTTTTATCACAATTTTCTATACATAATTCTTCCAAAAAATTCCTGAGGGGGTAGCGGCCGGCTGAGAGGGAGGGGGGTAGGTCAGCGCCTTAGGGGGCCAACATCCCTCAGCCCCCCTTTTGCCCATGCCTGCTGGTTGGGCCAAACGGCGACAAATTTTTGAAAAATTACACTTCTAAAACTCTCTGATGTTAGCGAATTATTGACACTCTTCAGCTGCTACAACCTACTGAATGCATGTATGCATCTACTTTTTTGGAGTGATACACAAAACTACCCCGACCCAAAACCCTGAGTTGTCTCTTCTGTATCATCTAATCATCTACAAGCCAGGTCTTTAATGCAATAAAATTTTCGAACTCTAAATTTTGAAAAGAGCATGTGGCATTCACATTTTTTAAACTCTACTCACTTCTATCGATTCGATTTATATTATATCAACTTTCTATTAACAGCATTGACCGACCTGAATGTGTTTCGCAACCACCCACTAAAACGAGCTTATCCCCTATACAAAATCATTAACGTCGAAATTGAAAACCCCTTGGTTCAGTTTGCTATTTTGGGCTCCAGCAAAAATATGAACTTTTTCACTTTTACACCTCATACTCAAATCTACGTACAACTAAACCAACCATACAAGCACAGGATAGCAGCGAAGTTTGCAAGTAGGAAAGAGTTACTGCACCACACTCGAAGCATACCTTCCAACGCCGTTTCACTTTAAACGAATGAATTTTGGCCACATTCACTTCTGACTTTTGTCTAAGGTCGATTTCACCGGCGCCAATCCCAGGCTAAAAAGGAGTGTCGGGTTACTGAATGTATATAAGTTCCCGATTGTGCGGTGACTAATAACTGTACCGAATCCCTATTGGTCGAATCGATCTCTGGCAAATCTGCGCTCATGCGGGCGAACTGACTCAGACGAGTTGAGCGCGCAGAACCGGACGGACTGACAAGTCAATCAGTGGAGAAAGTGGACGCGTCTGCAAACCTGCCGCAACGCAGACGACCTGCTGCCATGGAAATAAGGCGAATGAACGGTGTGTCAAGCAGGCAATCGATAAATAACCAGCTGATGACACAGCGCGGTGCAAGGCCTCGGTCATTACCCCACACGCACACAATAGCTACTAGTTCAAACTTGGATTTGACAACACAACCGGCTGGATTTATAGCACTTAAACCGCTCGTGTCGGACAAATCGTTCGCGCTGCAAATATTTTTCGGCGCAATTGTACTCTGTCATATTATAGACACACTGTCGATATGAAACCTGTCGACAACAATGGCTTTGCAGCCCACCACCGCATAGGCGCACTCTGCACGTAACCCTATCACGCATGGAGCCATTTAAAACCATACTATTTTCTGGTGATTTGCTTCCAACGCAAAACGCAGATTCATGCAAGACGGCAATTAAAAGAGGTGAGAAACTGCAGAATAAGGAAGAACTGAAGAACATACCCCTTTTATCCAGGTATGCCTTAAACAGTCAGTTACGGAGGCCCTTTTTCTGCAATAAAACAAGGCTGATACGCAAGTAAAACACATCCACCTTTTAATCGTTACCTGGGATCTCTAATAAAAAGTCTACGAACAAAATCTTTGGCAAGTGATGAGACTCCAGCGAAATAATCTTCATCAAAGCGATACGATGCACCGGTTATATTGCAAAACGTTTCCTCTCTGGACGCACCCAGAAACGGCGAAGCACCACTCAGTCTAAAATAAATACACTCCCAACAGATTCAATGACTAAATGCGTACAACAATGACACTACAACTAAGAAAAAACCAAAGACCACCAAACCATAAATTGGCCCGAAAAATCTGAAGGGGCTCTGGGACGTCGAAGGGGGCGGTCGGGACGGGGGTAGCGCCTGCCGGCGAGGGGATGAACCCCCTCGCCCTGGCCCATGTACGTATGTTAATGCGTTGAAAAAACCAACTAGGGACCAACCAACTTACTACATAAGGCATGCATGTACTAGGGGGTTTGGGGGTTACCCCCCTGCTGAAAAGGCCAACCCCCCTCACCCCCCGAGACAGGTTAAGGGACCACCCCCGACCAAAAAATTGCAAGTACTAGTAGTGGCTCCAGTATTAACAAACTGGCTCAGAAATCATTTTTCCGGCCCATGTATGCTTTTACATATGTTTCTATACAGGTTTGCTTACTTTCATACCATACATGGGCCGGGGGTAAACCCCCTCCCCTCGACGGCCAATACCACCCCCTTGGGCGTCCATACCCCCTCGCCCCACCCCCCTCCCAGAGGGAGAAAATTTTCGCTTATTTAAGGCAAAATAGGCGTTTTTCGGACTTTTTGGGGGGCCCACCTCCCCCCAGGTCTCCATACCGCCCTCCGGATTTTTCCGGCCCATGTATGTTTCATACCAAACAAACAAATATGTACGCCAAGCACTAAATACGACAGGGGCAGCGTGACGTCAAGCAGACTACTAAAAACAGAAAAACGGCGCAAACTTACAGAATGTACGTGACAACACCAAGGGCCCACATGTCAGTGGCTGGCGACAGCAATTCGTAATTCACTATTTCTGGGGCTGCAACAAACCAAAAGATACAAGTGAATACAGAAACCACATCGCAGCTTTATGATAAATGGAAAGAAAGACGAAAAAGTTGGATGAGCAATGAGACATGGCAAATAAGACTGGAGGTATGTACGCATACTGTACGTACCTGATGTAGCGGACTATAATTAAAAGACATAATAACTTAGAAACCATGTACTGTAGGTCGAAAAAGATCAGGACAAGCAACTGACCAACAAATTCAGGCGTTCCAATCATATCCTTCACAGGGACGCCAGGAGGTATTTTCCTCGACAAACCAAAATCGATTAACTTGATTCTGGTTTCTCCGCGCTTTAAAAGCATTACATTTTCTGGCTGCAACAATAGCGCCCTCTTAACAGAATACAGAAAGCAACAGAGAAAATAACTGCGATCACTTTAATATCAAGATGAACGATGTGCTGTTGGTGCAAGTGCTGCACCCCGTTCAAGATCTGATATATAAATGCCGCTGCTTCTGCTTCTGAAAGACATTCTTTGGCACAGACGTGATCAAACAGCTCGCCGCCAGAAACCCTGAAAGTTGCGTTCTGCAGCTGAGTACTGAGTGCATAGCAGGCGAGTAGATTTTCACGCGCGCACTTAAAAAGTGGCTTAATCGCACATTTTAATCTGCAACTGCCGGCTTGCGAAAAGCTGAGCAAATAAACTAGCCACTCAATATGCACCCGACCAACTCTATTAAAAGTAAACCGTCCCTCGAACAGATTTTCGTATGGTGCAGACAGCGGCAAGGTCGCAAACAATGGCAGACGACGCAGGACACCGGAATCGGTGCCTTTCACTGTCACACGCTCGCCACTGACGCATCATTAGAAATATGGTCGTCTCAGCAGCAAACACAAGACGAAGCGTCACCGAACAATAAATCTCGGCCCTGGCGCCAGATAACTTACAATTCGAGCACTAAAATAACTTCCGTCGGCGTTTCGTAGACCTCGAACAAGGAGATTACGTTGTCATGGCCGCCCACCTCACGCAACACCTGAACTTCACGCTCAATGTCCTGCCGTTTGACACCGCGTCGGGACGACTGGAACCGCCGTTTCTTGATAAATTTGGCCGCATACTCAATCCCCGTTAATCGATGTGCACACCGTCTTACGATAGCGAACTGACCACTGAAAACAATACATTCAATGAAGAATTTTACACTTTCTTATGCTACCAGAGGCAAAAAGCGTCGCACAGGCGCATGTTAACGAAATGACGATTCAAGTCGCAGTTGAATTGAACTGTTCCATTTCAACTGTACGGTCCCCAAACAAAAATCAGTCTTGCGTGAAATGATTTTATAATCCCATTACAGATGCCTTGCCCAGACAACCTACTCATTTTTGTTTTAAATTAAACGGAGGCGTAAGGAAAACATCCGTCACAATGATGGAAGTGATAAAAAATGACCTGGCTGATCAGTTCTCTCTCAGCGACACCCAACCCGATATCAGGTTTAACCCCCGTGCGCCCAGTAATTGAGCGTTAGAGTGGTACCAATAAAAAGTGTATGAAATGTCCCCGAATCAGCAGCAGCAGCTGTGATGCCAACAAATCCCAGACGACAGCAGGACTGCGCAAATTGTGTAGGGCCAGAAGATAATCGTGGCCGGAGTGCCGTCAGACAGTTGGTGTCGAAAGTAAACACTTGTTTATGCTCTGTGTGTACTGGAGTCTAGAATTGTTCTCAAGTCCCTCCGCACAGCCGAGCTGTTTGCCCAGCAACGGGCCGAGCGCAATAAAAATGCATTAGTTGTGTCTGTCTCCGTCCCCGAGTGTCGCGTGTGCATGGTGTCGGCACACCTCTGACGGTGTATCAAATTGGCAACGAACATTTTCTTTGGTGCCAATTCCGACCCAGTTCGGTCCACCAAATGAGGCGCACATTTATCAACCGGTTCGGTACTGCGCGTCACAGCATGAGAGATAGACGCGCCGCAGACACAAACACGTCAGGAATGAGCCACCGACAATGCTGCAGGCTCGCCGCTTTCCGAGAATTGTCACAATCCGACGAGCTGAACAAACATAACCTGACTCACTCAACTAAAACATCGCTCTCTGTCGTGTGTCACTGCTGCTACTCAGCTATAGCACTGCATCACGTCGGAAACAAAGAGCCTTTCTACAAAACCCCCACATGCAGTTGAGCCAAGAATTAGCAAGGGCCAGTAAAATTAGCTAGTGAAAGTTGGAGAGTGCCGCCGATTAAAAACCGGCTCGCATGTCAAATGACCGGTCGGGCTCGCTTGACACGAATCCAAGTTCAACAAATAGTACTACACTACTGCAGCTGACTGACGTAATTTGCAGCCAAAGTTAAGCGCGCACGCACACGGCTCATTGAAAAACGGTCCGCCTCTGTACTCTGATTTGAACTCAGCACACGCTTGTTACTGTTGTCCCAAGTGCAACTGACTCAGCAGCAATAAACTCAAGGCGGACAGAGCAAAAAGTAACCTTGACGACACGCAACTGGCTAAATGAACTGTCAAACGGCACGTGATGCCACCAGTCACTCACCTGCCTAATTCCTCTCCGACTTCATAGTATTTTTCGAATGGCTCGTCAGAAAACGGCATCTGCGAACGACAACGCACTTCTTCAGGCATCGCTCAATGACGAGCTAATAAGGCAGCAGACGGTTGATTGTCGGCAAAGCACTCGTTTCTCCCAACACTACGACACCATCGGGATTGGCTCAGACGCCTGAAACCAACTAATAGCACTGCGCGCTCCTACTCTACATTTCTAAACTTCGTTAAAATAAATTTTGACAGAAACTAGTCTATGTAAAAGTCTTAGGCATCGAGAGGGGACGGACTGTTTGACTTTTGTGTTCTTTCATAAAAAAACAACTTAGTTTTGGTTGTCAGGCGGTTCTACAAAACTGTATCTCAATTACCAACGAAAGTCAACTTTGATTTTGATTAATGGACACATGAAACAACATCCCCAAATGTAATGACGCAGTGAAAATATTCGAATCTGTTCTCTATAACTGTGACTTCATAAAACAAGGTCGACAAACTGTCGGGAGCGGGGCTTGCAAATCGACGGATGCATGACCTGGCCAAAAAAGGGCTGCTAAATTTTTTCAATTTCTTAAAAAGTTATCGATTTTGTCGATTTCCCAAAAGACACACATATCGCCAATTTTTCGGCCGAAGTGGCACAGACAGACAAGCGGGGCTGAAATTTCGAAGGGATAACACCGACCGCCGCATTGGCCCCAGTGACCTGCACGTAGCTTCATACGGCAGCAAACAGAACGCTCCGCTCTGATTGCTTAGAGACAGCAAAAGAACCTTATACTAACACAAAACAGAATATAGTCCCTAATTATAGTAAATTCTGTACAATGTTGCAGGGATGGCAAACAGTTAAATAAACATAAGTAGTAAACCACCGGTAAACATACATCCACTGCGGGCGGTCCGGGGGGGTTAGCCACCCCGCGCAACTTGGTCCGACCCCCCAAACGACCAAACCCACATACCTGAAGCCGACTTCTGTTCTTGACTCCACCCACCAAACAGCCACGACTCCCAATCGGTAGGGTGGCCACACCCAGACATAGGCTAGCATTTCAGCTGAGGGGGTAGAATTTTCAATTCCTGAGGGGGGCTGAGGGGGGTAGGAGCGCCTGAGGGGGGCTGAGGGGGGTAGGAGCGCCTGAGGGGGGTGTAAACAAAAAAGTCCGATTTTTGGCTAAAATCAAAATTTTTTTACTTATTTTTCATTGAAATAAGCTAAAATATGCTATTCTGAGCTCATTTACACCTAATCCAGGCCATACATGGGCCGGAAAAATTCGGAGGGGGTTGAGACCTCGGGGGGGGGGGGGGGTCCCCCGAAAAAAGGCCCAAAAACGCCTATTTTGCCTTAACAGGGTTCGTGCGGCTTTTGTCTAGTAAAATTCCCTGACCTTTCTCTGACTTTTCCATGGCCAAAGTAAAAATTCCCTGACCAACCAGGGTGAGGAAACTGCTACCAATGAGAAAATGTTTAAAAATTGGCTTTGTAAAACGTATTTAAACAGTATTCAGAGGGTAAATTTCCGGTTTAAGTAGTAGTATTATAATCTCAGAAGACCGATATTCAAAAGGGTGGTGTGTAAAGTTCTGACAGGCCCATTTGGCGGCGAGATGTTCCTGCTGCTATCAAATTTTTCCCTGACCAGACACCAAATTCCCTGACTTTTCCCTGATTCCCTGACTTTTTTTAAATTCCCTGACTTTTCCATGACTCCCTGACTTTCCAGGTCCCGCACGAACCCTGCTTAAATAAGCGAAATTTTCCTCCCTCTGGGAGGGGGGTGGGTGGCCGAGGGGGTGGTATGGACGGTCGAGGGGGGTATACCCCCTTTACCCCCCCGGCCCATGTATGATCCAGGCATGTTTTTATTAAAATTTTATATACAAAATTCTTTCAAAAAATTCCCGAGGGGGGTAGCGGCCGGCTGAGGGGGGAGGTCAGATCCTGAGGTGAGCCAAACCCCCTCAGCCCCCCCCCTTTGCCCATGTCTGGACACCCCAAATTTTCGGATTTTTGTAACTATCTCCAACAAATCATTTTTCCGGACCATGTATGCTTGCAAAGACAGCAACCGAAACTAACCTTCAAACTGATTATTGTTTTCTTCAGTGGCCAGTGACCTCGTTTGCCGCTTATCCTGAAATAGTTTGAATTTTTTACTATTCGTCAAACGAACTATAGATTCTATGCGCGTTTCAAATAAAAGAAGACCATTCAAAGACATGGGGGTAAATGTATAGTTTCCGGGCGTAAAATCAGGAACCGTCCCCAGATTAATATTAATACTTTTAATGATCATAACTTATTATAAATTAACAAGTTTTATCGATAAATATCGATTATCGATTATTTTTTGGCAAAATTCCAAAATCGTCCAAAATGGTCATGTTACATATCATTTGAAAGCCCTTCGCCTGACGAGTCTAATGATCACTAAATCAGCATAGGACACGCACCGGAAGGCCTGTTTTGCCAAATATAAAAGTACCCCTAGAGACGCATCAGTATAGGCACGCTTCGGAGGGCCTGGTTTAAAAACATAAAAGTACCCCTAGGGGACGCAGCGGTATAGGGCACGCTCCAGAGACCCTGTTTTAAAAACATAAAAGTACCCCTAGGGGACGCATCAGTATAAGGCACACTCCGGAGGGCCTGTTTTAAAAACATAAAAGTACCCCTAGGGGACGCATCAGTATAAGGCACGCTCCGGAGGGCCTGTTTTGAAAACATAAAAGTACCCCTAGGGGACGCATCAGTATAGTGATGCATACCCCTAGGGGTATTTTTATATTTGGAAAACAGGCCCTCTAGAGCGTGCCTATACTGATGCGTCCCCTAGGGGTACTTTTATATTTGGCAAAACAGGCCCTCGGGGGCGTGCCCTATGCTGATGTAGTGATCATTAGACTCGTCAGATGAAGGGCTTTCAAATGATATATAACATGACCATTTTAGACGATTTTGAAATTTTGGAATTTTGCCAAAAAAAATAATCGATAATCGATATTTATCGATGAATCTTGTTAATTTATAATTAGTTATGATCATTAAAAGTATTTATTTCAATCTGGGGTCGGTTCCTGATTTTACGCCCGGAAACTATACATTTACCGACATGGGCCACAGATTTGGCCAAAAAACTTTGAACAAGCCCTTATTTAGGCTCATACATCTAGTACTCAGGAAAAATGCGTCCAGCTTAATTCTTAGTTCACAATGTAAACGCCCTGCCGTCAGTTCTTATTCCAGCTTTTTAATTTCCAAAGTTCTTAGTTCACGCGTCAGTGTGAGACAGACTTAAACAAACTGCACTTTATCTTATTAACAACGGAATTACCCTAGGTGTACATTGTGGCCAATTGGCGCACACATCAGTGGAAAAATCTGGCGGTAGGGGCCTGAAGAAATCGTCCCGGGGTAGGCCGATTTTCGGAAAATCCCCGAGGTAGAGGGCCCTGGACGCCCGAGGGAGGAGCCCGAGAGAGGTAAAGGGAGCAGGACCCAGGCCGATGCATGATTTGGCAACATGACTACAGAGAAGGGTTTTTATAGAAAAATTTCTATGTGAAATTTTGCAAAAACACAAAGAAACAACTGTCAAGAAAAGCAGCTAGCGTTATGTGAGCAAACAATTCCATAGACAAACCGAAACACCGACAGCTGCACCGAAGGAAACTCTCCTATCTAACTAAACCAGTACCCCGGAGTCAACAAAATTAGCCTATAACAGTCTGGCACTTAACGTCGTTTATGGTGCCGGTACCATGTACCATTACCAAACCGACTTTTTCCTTTCTTACTCTCTACCACCTTGACGTATAGAAATACCCGTTTCACAGAAAAATGTCTAAATTCAAGAGCTATCCAACGCAGCAAAACATTTTGTACACACAATTTTTCCACCGGTAAAAAAAGTGATAAAACGTTCAATTTTCATCAAATTAAATCGATTTTTAGCGAGTTTTTTTCTGCTGGTAGTCTGACAAACTTTGAAAATAATCCATTTTGAGGCACGTAAATCTAATTTAACGTAGAATAGGGACACTTGTTGCAGAGAATAAGTAGGTAAAAGACATCCATTGTACAGCTCTGCAAAAATCCGGATCGATTTTTGCCTATCTTTAAAATAAAAGGTCTTGGACCATTTTCTGCAGACCGACCCAAATTCCCCATAGCCATACTCTATCTATATCTATATTGAAAAAAGCTGACTGACAAAGATCGGATCGGAAGAAGAGAGAATCAACAAAGAACAGATGATTGACTCATGGAAAACACACCACAAACAGCGGCCAGCCGCTGGCATTTGTGTCTCCTCCTCGTTCTCGCAGCGTCCTGCGAGCAGACAGCTACTACTACGATAGAGGGAGATTGTTGACTGAAAAAAGAGGGAAAAAGAAAGCAACGCCTTCTAAACTACAGTAGTTAACAATATGGGCGGTATACTGTAGACTGCAGACGATGTGATGGTTTTGAAATAGGTCCTCCTACCGTACACACCAACAGCCATAAGTTTGGCGGTTACTAAAATTCGCAGCTCGCAGCCATTCGCAGCTTCGCATCCCAGTCGCACCCGTTCGTATCCGCCGGGCGCCAACTCTAAAACATCGATGCGAAGAAAAAAGATGTAAATAGAAAAAAGTTTTCCGACCTCTTTTTCGGTTTTCCTCTTGGGTTTCCAGCAGAGAGAGGCTGTTGATGTATATTTGATGTGTACAAAGTCTTTGCATTAAATAAAAGATGAGGTGGTCACGTCAACAAGTGCAACGTGGTTCTCCACGATCACAGTCTAAGCAAACGACTGTTGATGCTAGCTTCAACATAGTCGAAGAAGGTACTAAATAGAACCTCCATAAATGGCACCCTCACGGTGACCTTGAAAGCGTCCCAACTAAGCAAAAACCGGCAAAAGTTTATTAAACGTCCTATTTATAGAGGGTCACGGCCGGCGTGGGGGAAGGGGGTTTTCCGTCAGGTGGGTGGTTGTTGTTGTTGTATCTACCCAGGAAACTGCAGCTAACAGGAACCATCTGCGTTCCCGGGAAAGGTGTTACCATTTGAGGACTAGCCAGGGTCGACCTGGGGCCGTATTTATAGTCCACTCTACATTGACCCCGAAGGGTATGCAGAGATGCCCCGGAGGCGGTAACATTGGACCCCTCAGGTGGTCGAGGGTGGTTTCGCCCAGAGGGGGGGGTCCAAAATTCAAAAAGCTCCAGAACGCGTGGAAATGCGTTTTAGCTGGTTTTTTCAATAAGGAGGCTAAAAATCGCAATTTTAAGCTGCCAAATAGCGTTTTAGTAGAAACTAGTTTCGCTAGTAGCGCTAGTTTAGTTTCAAAACTGAGTTTCAGTAAGGAAAACTATGAAAAAGAGCTGAAAAGTGCTAAATTTGGCTGCCGGACCTTGTGTCTCTTCCTTCTCTATAGCAGTTGGCTACTCCAAGACCGAAAGGATGAAAAGTTACAACTACAACAACAACAATGATTTGGACTCAGCCGATTATTTTAACGAAAAAAAGCGGGCCGGGCCGAAAATTCCGCCCCGAGCGCAACCCTAGTTCGATTTAATGCGAAATTTTAGGCCCAAAATTTGCCAGTTTCAGTTAATAATAATAATTGCTTTTCCCCTAAAATGTTAGGGGTAAATACACTGCCTGGCTTCCTTCCTCGGTTTCTGCAGCATTGCATACATTTTCATTGCGTTACCCAAATGTCCTTCATTTGCTCCGTTCGCACCATCACACATACTATGTCCTCACAACTCTACGTTTTGCTGTCTCGTAACGTAATCCGACATTTCTGATTCCATTTTCGCGCAATTTTATCATCAAATAAATCTTCGCATCGATGTTTTAGAGTTGGCGCCCGACGGATGCGAACCGGTGCGACTGGGATGCGAAGCTGCGAATGGCTGCGAGCTGCGAATTTTAGTAACCGCCCATAAGTTTAAACAGACAGGATGAGATGGCCCATTCCGTCAGCCACCGCCACCGACCACCTTTACTTTACTTTAGGCCTATGGGTTCAAGATTAGGCTTTAGCTAACCCAGCAATGATGGTTATGTCAGAAATAGATTCCCCACCCCTGAAAACCTATATTGTCTACTCTATAGAGCGTTTCCTTGCACCAGGCATGCATAAACGCAAAACAGCATTTTTCGTGTCGGGACCTCAAAATACAGTATCCCAGTGATTATAGTTATGTCAGCAATGGATTCCCTGACCATGAAAACCCTTAGTGCCTACTTTATAGGGCATTTCTTTGCCACAGGAACAATGTAAATTGAAAAAAAGTTATTTTCGTGCCAGGACCACATACTACAGTAATCGAATGGCTTCAGAAGGGTTTGAAATCGATTCGGAATACAAGAAAACATATTTATAACCACAGTGGAGGGCTTAAACTAAACTACTACATACCAGCAGAAAAAATTCAAATGACCTAAAGTTGAAAAAATCGGGATTACGGTATCAGGGTCAATTTTTCAGGGTTCTTATGTGTCTCAATCGACGTAAAACTAAATTTTACACCATATGTGTGAATTTCAGCCTGATCGGCTGAGTTGGTCCAGAGTTATTCCAATCCCGCCCCCAGAAAAGTGAAAATCGCCAAAAATGGCCATTTTTAGCATTTTCGGCCAACTTTGATGGCGTATAACTCTGGAACCGTTCCACCTAGAAGAAATATGAATACATTTTTGAAATCCCCGAGGTCTGTAGATTATAATTCACTGAAAAACTCGCGTTCATCCCAACTACAGGGAAAGCTGATTGTTTTCCGTTGCGCAGATTAGCATTACCATGGCGCGTTGCGCAGATTAGGTTGCAGCAGAGTACCGAGCTCGCGCCACTCTACAACTTTGGTTATGAGGCAAGAAGCGCTCCGATGCACCCATAAGGAGTTATTCGCAAAAAACCGCCAGTCCGCTCTTTTTTGGCAAGGACTATAATATGAGCTCATTTCCATCAAATTTAAGCATACTGTTATCATATTTTTGAATATAAAATTTTTCCAAGAATTCTTTTAGGAGATAGAGTCGGACTGAGTGAGATCCCATCAGCCCCTCCTTATTCATGTGTAGCCCTTTAGCCGGGTTTCAGTTTAACTAACAATGCAGTTATTGTGTCCTGAAACAATGTAGAATGCTTCTTGATAGAGTGCGAACTGGTATTGGGTATTGGGTATTGGGTATTGGGTGTATTGGGGTGTTTTCCAGGTATTGGGTATTGGGTATTGGGTATTGGGGTTTTTACCCCCCAATACCCAATACTAAATTGGACAATTAAAAATAGAGAAAAATCGATGCTGACCTGAAAAAAAATCGAAAAAGTTGATCGATGATTCGGTTTAGTAGCTGTTTTCGCGTTAAGGAGCCGTCCATAAACGACGTCGTTCAAAATCCCGATTTTTCGTAGCCCCCTCCCCTTAAGACGACGTCGTTTTAGGTTTACCCCCTTCCCGATAAAAGTGCAGTACATACAGAACGGTCATGTTTTCTTGTTAGCATACAGTACTGCGCAATCAATAGAATAAATCCCTACAACCACTCTGGGAAGCTTTTCCGCACTGTAGAAACCTTTGACAGAATGTACTTAAATTGAAAATAATACAATCAAAGTTCCCTATTATTCCGAAAAAAGCGACGTCGTTCTTTGCTAAGCCCGTCCCCTCCTAGTGTGGCGTATATCGTCGCATTTCAGCCGACCCCCTCCCCCTCTAGAATGTCATCGTTTATGGACGGCTAGTCAGCTAAACGTTAGTAGAATTTTGAAAAGTGTACGCTTTTCTAAGCGCTACGCCAGTAATTAATTTCTCTGTTCTTATCTAAAATAAAAATGGTGACATAATGTACTAGCACCGTACCCATGGCGGTGGTGCACACAATTTCCGGCCGAGTTAGGAAAAAAATCGCCGGAAGCAAGAAACACCACTGAATTACGAAATATTAAGCACCAAAACTGTTAATTTCTGCTAATTTTACGCCTAAAACGGCTTCTAAATGCTTTCCGAAAGGCTAATTTTTCAAAATTTTCTCGCCCTGCTTGGGCAGCGGCCCAACCAGCCTCTTAAAAATTTTAATTTCAGTGCCAAAAATCTTGTGTACACAACTAGAATGTACCTGTCCACTGAAATGAAATTTTTGGCCCAGCTACGCAAGTATTGGGTATTGGGTATTGGGTATTGGGGTATTGGGGGTCTCAGGTATTGGTATTGGGTATTGGGTATTGGGGTATTGGGTTTTTTAGGTATTGTTCGCACTCTACTTCTTGACAATCGAAAACTCTTTTGCTGAAACGGCTTTCTGCTTACAGCTGTCTCAGACTGCTGATTGATACGTTAAACGCGATCTGCTAACGCGCGTTTACAGATCGATCGACCGTCATAACATAACCGACTATTGTCAGAAGGTTAACGCGACCGCTAACACGTCGTCAAATCGCGTAACAAGATCGCCTTTCCGATTACGATAACTCAAAGTGAGATAAAGAATTCTCAAATTTTCCAGGCTGCCCGGTCTAGCCCTGATTTTTAGATTTTTGGGTGTTTTCTGAGAAGATTTGTGTTTCGATACCAAAAAGGAGTTTTAAGTAAAATTATATTTTCAGTGTTGTCAAAAATAAAAGTTTTGTGGGGTGTAATAGCCTAGTTGGGCCACTGGCCAAATAGACAGGAAAATTTAGCCTTAAAACACATTTGAAAGGTGTTCTGAGCATAAAAGGAATAGAAATTTACTGGCATTCTGAGAAATTAACAGGTTAATTATATAAACACATACAAACAAACTGTTGGCACCTATGGAACTTGACTTTAGTTAAAGTTGCCAAACCATGGCAGACCAGACCCGGCTCAATCCTTCTCTGGGGTCTCCCTTTGCAGATCTGTAGGCGGGCCGCCGCGGGCATTAGAAAGAGCTGGAAAGCGACCCAGTCCGCCAAGCCAATTGCCTTGAACGAAGGACAGTTCTGATATGTTGGGGCATGTTTACATGTGTACATATCTAAGTCTTGCTGTACGTACGTGTCTGTACGTACGTGTCTAGGTCGGCGCGCTGTTGTGGTGTATTGCTGTTGTCTCGGCCGCTGAGCCAATATCGATTGCTCTTGGCTCAGACACACACCCGGCTGCAGAGGTGTGTGTGTGTTTTGGCGCGGCCGAATGGCAAGGCCTGGTGCTGTGTTTAAATTCATCACTTTCCTCTCCGCGCACCTGCCTTGCGGTTCGGTCTGTCTGCGTCTCTAGGACAAGTGTGTAGTGGCCAACGTTTTGCTGTTTAGTTGGCACTTGACAATTCTTGTGTGCCCCGGCATAAAAGGATTCTGTTGCTGCACCGACTACTACACCGCGACGAGTAGTGCGATAGGAAGTGCGACAAGAACCGGACAGCCGTGGAAGAAACAACACAAGAAGAAGAACAAAACAACAAACAGAACAGTGGCGACCGATGTGCAATTCGACACCCAGCTGGAAAGCCACCGCCGACAACAAGGAAGATTCTCCGGGACGGACGTGCGTGCGTGTCGTTTGCTCCGGACGAGGAGCGCCGTGTGTGTCGTGTGCTGCGGCGGCCGAGTGACGTGTGTTGCGTTCATTGACGGGGGAGCCTGCCGGACGTCTCGTGCGTTGAATCGGGGACGCCTGGTTCGTTGACGACGGATAATCGGAGGCGTCTCGCTCGTTGATGAGGGACCACCTGCTCCGGCACCGCATCGACAAAACTACAGCACTGCTTTTTCGATCAACCGG